>JAOPTO010002207.1:0-79227 GCA_033822845.1 Tetrapedia diversipes | reverse complement strand
TCAAATTCGAAATGTTTACTAAGATTCGCCTATATTAAACGTCATTTAGTTGATATACTAAAATTTACATATATGTCCATTTAACCTCTGAACCTGTCTAATCAACAAATTAGTTAATGTTTGAAAATTTGAGAAACTATCACTTGATGACTAACAGTCATCTCTCAAGTGCAAAGGGTTAAACGACTTTTCAACTTAGCAACTACTACGTTCTTGTTGCTCTCAATCATTCTCATTCTCCCCGTCATATATTCTTCCAAACACTAGTTTCTTTTCTTTCTAATTCTAAACGTTTCTCACTCGATGTATTCGGTCACGTTCGCCCACACAGCTATCGCTCGACTCAAGCACTCTTCACATTTTCCTAAACTCGCACCCCCTCGATCGGTTTCCTACATAATCTATGTACATAAAAATGAATATGTGTCTGTCTGTCTGTCTGTACTCGATAGATTCAAAAACCATACATCCAATCGCCGTGAAAATTTGGGAAATCATTAGGTATATCCTCGGAAAGGTTTTTGAACCTTTTTTTAAAAATCAGACTTGGGATTCTAGGTGCTCCCGAACAAATATCCCAAAAATATCAAAATAACATTTAATTAATAGTAATAAATAATCTTGAAAACCTTTTTTCTGCAATAATAGTAATTGTTTTGGCAAATTTTGCTTATGGAGCTCGAACCCCATCAAATTGACGGGTCCCGTAAACCTAGTTACTTATAATTCTTGCTGGGAATTGATTGTAACGTACTCGTTGAAATTGTAGGAGTCTTTATTTGTGAGTTATAATACACGTGGTAATGTTGACTGACCAATAGATTGCCTCTGTGTGTGTATGTATGTGTTACTATGCGACTGCGTGTGACTGTGATGAGTGATTAACTATCTGTGTCTCGCGCTCAGGGAAGTTTGGCTTTTATATTCCCTGGACGCGTCGAGAGGGAAAAAATATGGAGACATGCAAAAGACTCTGCGAGTGTCTTCTGGATTCCAATGAGACTGCAATCAAACACCCGTAGTTGTTTTGGTTTTAATAGTGTTTATTATAATCCAACAATACATACATTTTCAACAGTTACATAAAGTTCATAATAAACGCTGAACATCTGATACAGCTGGACGTTAATCCTTAATCTAGGCATAATGGTCACAAGCGGCGACACTCTAAGCACATATACAATATTTTATTTTTTCTATCAATGTTATATACACGATTCTTTTCTGGTATTCAATTGTAGAAATTCTGATGGTAGAGATTGCACTTTCATATTCTATTGATCAGAAAGTTGGAAAAAAACTGATCATGGGTCAAACACCCGTAGTAATCAGGGTCAGCTGGCCATTTGGGTCTAAGAATGGGGCGACGTTCAGGTCTTGTTGTAAAGTGTTTTATGCAGAGGTTCCATGTCACCACAATTGTTAAGTGTTAACCCTTTGCACTTGTATTTTTCAGCGTATGCGACATCACAAGTTTTACCGTTGCGCTTGTACATTTTACGAAGTATGATTTTGTGAACATATATGTAAATATAAATGTATGAACATTATATTCTTGGATTGCTCTGCTGGGATGTATTTTGATGCAGTCCCTTAGAATACCCTCAGAGGTTCCATGTTACCACAAAGTAAAATAAATTTCTTTAATTGGATCTAGAAAAACATGAGTTTGCATGAACGTCAATGGTCTATCGATGAAACCAGTCTTCGTCTTAAAGCACGAGGGAAGGTCTAATGGAAATTTCAGCGACGAGAAAGAATAATGGTGTATTTATCGGCACGGTCGTCAGTCCTGTCGCCTGCTTCCTATTCAATTACAAAGTGATCAACGTCCAGCCCGACGGCAACCGAGTTAACGACTCCAGATGAAGAGCTTTGTACGGCTTCTCTCAATTTCTCTTCGAGCTCTATACACGTACAATCCGTGTGTTCGCGTTGACTACACGTGCATACGATCTGCACACAGATTTGAAAGCAATGCATAAATTTGTTAACCCGTTCCTTTGGGTTTTCACTTTTTCAATTTCATTCGAATTAAAATATGTATCGACATGTTTGAAATGATCTCAGGAACATGACCATCTTGGCATATTTAGTATTTGGGTATTTGCTCCGAAAAGCTGAACAAAACTCTTTCTATATATACTCAATCTTTCAACTGACATAATTTCATTGAAATTTATTGAAATTGGATAAAATAAAGACGATTTTAAAGTTAAAGATTTTTCGTTTTTAATGGTACGAAGGATTTTTATAGAAATCGCTGTTTAATTTGTTTTTTATTCTCTTTTTTATTTTAATTGCGAACGATATTTTTATGTTTTTCATTTTCAGCTTTTTGTAAATTAACTTTAACCCTTTGCATTTGAGGCCTTTTTCGCTAAATATGTATAAATAATAACGTTTAAACTTTTATTTTATACATTCACCAATTCATAAGTACGTTGCATTAGTAAGTTCACGAACGTTTTCCAGAGTAAACTGTACCAAACGGATGAACGATTAGCAAAATCTGGGATGAAATTGCGAAGGATTAAAATACTACGACCTTTGCAGAGTCAGGCTTCAACAGTATCTCTATGTAAGATGTCGCGATTTGTGCCTTTTTGTGCTCCAAAAATAACAATTTGAACACCCGCCGTACAGCCGTTTGATCAGTAAAGTATTTACGACTGTATCGGTTAATGAGACATCGTTCTGGGACCCTATCCTCGCTTCATGGATGAAATCCTCGATGAGAGGAGCCGGCTCGCCCAAGGTGTCCGCCGTGTGTTGCCGACTATCCGGTGGCGTGTAAACAAATTGGCAGTAATGACGTTGCAATTTGTCAGATCGGCCAAGGCGCGCGTAGAACGGAGCCTCCTAGCGATCCTCACCGGCACGCGTGTTTGCATATGCGCAGCGCGAGGGGCGAGATCGGTGTCCGATGCGGCCGGTGTGCAGGTATACACACCTGGGCTGATTTGCATACTTACGCGCCTACCGCAGGTGTTCCTTGTCCGCGCGAGCGATGAGATTGCGTCATTTTACGCCGCCCCGGGGAACAACCTCGATGCGGAGGACCTCCACTAGGAGGCGCTGCGACGGGGGATCCCATAACCTAGCCATACTGAACCTTGTTATTCCTGGGGTCACATTAGTTGTATACGTTACCGGCCGAAAGTTTGGAATTATTTGAAGATTTCTGGCAAAATCGAATATTTTTGTACATTCTGCATGGATGCATTACTAGTATACTAGCTGTTGAATAATGATGTTTTACATTACAAGCAGCATTACTTGTAACGTAGATCAACAGAGCACATTTCGAAACGTTCATAATTTTGTTTTGATAAATGAAAAATTAGAAAATTAATTCAAAATTATTGTTTTGATCTGTAAGTAATTCGCCACGTTTTGGCAATCAAGCTGTAAAAACTGTGCCGGACAACGACCATGGAGCGCTCCTCGAAGCCTGACCAACAATGGTAGCACGCGGAGAGGACGGCCTTGCTGCTAAAAAACACTAGAACTACCGACGATTAATATGTACTTATTTGCATGGAAGAGATCAAATTGAAAATCACATGAAATATATACCGAATACATAGAAAACAAATGTTTGTTCATACCTACCGCAAAAAATCATACTAAATTTCGGAAGCTATACCACAGTGAATTCATAAAGTTGCTATGAATAATCACCAATTTGTCATTTTTACTGTTTTGGTAGTTCTAGTGTTAAATATACATACAGGTATCATCTTGGTAAGCAATAATTCGAAGTAACCTATTAGGTGAAAAGATATTTATCTTAAAAGATATTTTGCGGCCAAAAAAATTGCTTCAAGCAGGACACACCACGCTTTGCATACGCATAAAGTTTCATTGAAATCAGAATTTCAGAACTACAGTGGCTCCAAAAAGTATTCGTACACTGTATTATAAGGACTTACTTATCTACTTCTGAAATTCTGATTTCAATGAAACTTTATGCGTGTACAGAGCATGGTGTATCCTGCGTGGAGCAATTTTTTTGGCGGCAAAATATCTTTTAAGGGATCTGATAACGAATCTCAAAGTTTCAGCAATATTTCACACTTTGAGTACAAACTTTTCTGTGTTTTTTTTTTATGACAGGGCGACAGGGTATTAAAAATTTTCTATTTGAAAGGTTTTGCTTCATCAAATACTATAGGAAAGTTCTATAAAATGTAGAACGGAAGATGGAATTCAGGTGTGAAAAATAAAAGTGAAGCGATTAAAATATTAATAAAAGTATATTTAAAACAATTTAACAAAAACAACTTAAACGACTTTACAACTTAGCCTCCTTAACACTCTTTCTACGTTCACAATCAAAACCTTTCGTCCAATACCTTCCGCCTTCACCGTCCAATACTTTCTGCCTTTACCGTCCAATATTTTCTGCCTCGCACTCACATTTTCCCCATCATATATTCTTCCAAACACTCGTTTCCTTTCATTCTAATTGTCAACCTTTCTCACTCTACGCATTGGGTCACGACCACCCAGAATTTCTCAGTCGCACTGTTTTCTCAAGTTCTTATCTTTCACGCCTTAGAAACATTCAAGCCCAAACATTCTGCGTTCGCACGACAATTGCCCAACTCAAGTACTCTTCAGACTTTTCCAAACTCGCATCCGCTCGATCGCATTCCTACAGTACCATTACAAAGTTATCTTTAAAAAATGAGAGAAAACTCAGAAACTTCAACGCTGGTTTCACCCCTTTAAAATGGCATTCAGATGAAAAGAACAGATCAATTCATATGTATAATATTACAATCTACACACCCACAGAGTTTTATCAAATACTTCTATCAGACTCAGAATTTCAGGTTTATTCGTGATATAGTGTACGAATACCTTTTGGAGCCACTGTAGATGAATTTCTTTATAACACAGTGTACGAATACTTTTTGGAGCCACTGTAGATGAACTTCTTTATAACACAGTGTACGAATACTTTTTGGAGCCGCTATACTTCAATGGAACAAGAATCAGTGAAACGCACACGCGAACTTTCGAACGGCACTGTACACTGCATTTTCGATGAAGTCACAAAAAGGTGGGGCGCTCACCTTTGCACCCGCCGTCCATAAATGTGTGTTGCTAATGGAGCGTAAACATGGCCGACACTTTCCGTACGGTTGGAATCCCGGTTCGCGAACCAGGGCCGAACGATAATATTGCGATCATAATGCGAGCTGGGGGTCGTTGGCAAACCGGTTAAGAAAAGAGTCAGCTACGAGCGCAGGCACAACAGCCCCCTTTCACGGTTGCGCCGGGCATCGCGTCTGATTTACGTACACAAGGGGCGCGAGTTTATTGAATGCTCGTGTGTTTTGACGTTAACGAGCTTAATGTCCCGTTAAGAGTCCCCGACGGGACACCGTGGCCGGGCTGCCGGGTATAAAAATCGAGAGTTCTCATTTTCTACGGCCGCCGCTGCCCGGGCGTCCGTAAATATGTTCAGCGTCCTTGGCATGTAAAAAATGTTGACATAATACACGGTGTAAGTGGGCTCGTAAAGGCGTGTTTCTGAGCGTTGGAACGATACTCTTTCCAGTGCTTCGTACTAGCAGCTGACAAGGTGGTCGAAACGATCGATCGCCCATTTTTCGTGGAGGTTTCGTAAATTTATCGATAGGATTCTTCGGGAAACTTACTACGATTTGGTGTTGAAAGTGTGAATGAAAATGTTCGAAATTGAATACAGAAGTACTACGAAGCGAAAGTTAACCATAGACTGTTGAGGAAAACGACAGTGTTAAAAAATATAAATGTATTTATTTAGTGTAATAATTTTCCGATACCATTCACATTCTATTCTATTCTCAATCAATCTCCAAACAAAAGGTATACATTCACGATCCTCATTTAACTTTTTTCATTCTCTACTCCATTCACTCATATTTTCATCCTTCTTGTTTTTCCATACATTGCTTCTCATTCTAATTTCTTGACCGTTCATTCTAGAATCTCTTTCACACAAACAAACATACACACGTCAATAAATTAGCAATCACCCTCACATAGAACAGATTTCTCTTAACACTATTCCTACCGACACTTCACGTATACCTATTCCTATCGCGACATTCCTTCATTGTAAGACAGACTACAAATTTTTCTCAGAAAATAAACAATGAAAAAAGAAGTAAATATTGAAAAATGTATTATTCGTATATTTGAGAAAAAGTCTGAAGTTTAAAGGCGATTCAATTACATTGATATGTAATTCTATGTAAAATTTTGTAGATATGATCTGTAGATATGATCTGTAGATATGAAATTCTAATAAAAATGTTAAGAACGGTCATTTGACCGGTCGTGGTAGGAATAGTGTTAACGTAGTTTTTCAAGGGCTTTTTTTAACCATTTGCACTCGAGAGGTGACTGTCAGTCGTCTAATGATACTAACTTCAAATATTTTCAAATTCAAAATATTTACTAAGATTCCCTTATATTAAACGTCATTTAGTTTGGTTAAGTCATATACCACAATTTAAATATTTCCCTCAAACGAGTTGTCTATAGCTAAACAAAATAGAAGTGCAGTCCTATACTGAGAGTCAGAGGGCAAACATCAGAACTTACAAAATGTTGTGAATCATTTCCTTTAATAAATTATGAATTTCTTTCTAAAAATCAACGTTTATTGCATGAGGGGTCAAATGACCCCTTATGGTAAGAATAGGTGTGTGCAAAAGTACCGGTACGTTTAGTGTTAAGAACCCAAGCCACATCTGGTAATTTTAGAAAGTTCGAAAACGTTAAGAAACGGAACAAAGAGGCTGAAGGACCCTGGTAGGGTTGTAGAAATTTCAACCACTGCGTTTTGCTAGTCTCATGACATAGTTCGCAAGGTTCGTTCACAGTTGCCCTTCCTCATGCTATATAATAAAGTATTAAAATATTTCAAATAAGAGTGTATTTTATTTCAGTATCATAAAACCCTATTTGCAACCAAAAATTTGTTTAATCTTGAATTTCACTTCTGCACTGGAAATAAGCATGTTTTAATTTCAGTAGTTCTAGTGTTAACTTCGTTTTACTTGATTGGAATCCGTTACTCTTTGGAGATTGGTGTATTAGGAATTGAACTATTGTTTGCTGATTTCCGTGGAAGTTTGTATTTTTAGGAACTTAATTAGTAGATTCTTTGTCATGGGTTTTAACAATGATTAATACTTTTTAAAAGCTTATTTTTGATTATTTTTTTCTCTGTTGAATATTTTAATGCTCAGTGGAATTAAATACTTAGAACCGCTCATGTCTGTGCCCAAAGTATTCATAATCGATGTATTTATAACCTTCGATCCTTTAACAAGAAGTTCTACTGATATTTCTCTGCTTGTTTACTCTTTGCACTAGTATATTTACTAAACTTGACGTTAAACGGTTTAGTAACAAGTTCGAATTATTTCTGTTTCAGGTAAGAAGTTATCTAACTCTGTTCTAAGAAAGAAGGAAAAGAAAAAGTGCTGAAGTCGGTAAGGTAATTTTAAAAGTAGTGAGATATAGTTCGGTCCTACAAATCAGCATATGTACATATTTCAAACGTAGAATTAATGATTTCAATTTCAAAACTCAGACGTTTCTAATTTTTACCACTGCTAAATCTTGTGATAATCGTTGCAGTAGTAGCTTGTGACAAGCATATTATACAATAAAATTATTAATTCTAATTTTTGCTTCGGTGCAAAAAATAATATTAGCAACATTTTTATTACATAACAAATATTTCTCTTAATTTTAGAAATTTCTAATGTTAACGTATTTAAAAAACATTACAAAATTTGCAGAATGTTAGTTGCGATGTAATTATTAAATAAACCGTGATCGTTATGCTGTAAATTTGTATGCGTTCACAGGAACTTCGAATCTGCTGATATGTACAGAATACCTACGCAGGAATGTAGCCAATATCTAAAGTGAAACACGTTATAATACTAGGTGTTGCACGGAAGTACTTGAGGATGAGTTTTGAGAAAATCTGGCACACGTAAAATCACCAATTTTGTAAACCTTTAACTTTAATTTTAACCAGAAAATTAAACTCTTACTAATTTTTATAATGTTTGCTTCAAAATCGGCGGATATTCAAACAAACTTTCATCTCTTATTTTACCCCCTTGGGGGTTGATTTTCCAAAAATGTTGAAGCACATATCTCTTTATTTCTAATCAAATAGCTAAATACCAGTTTTCATAGTTCTTGCTTCAAAATCGGTGGATTTTCAAATTAACTTTTATTCATTATTTTACTTTCTTGAGAGTTAATCTTCCAAAAACACGTATTTCTTTATTTCCAACCAGAAAGTTAAATACCATTTTTCATAGTGCCTGCTTTAAAATCGGCGGATTTTCAAACAACCTTTCAACCTCTATTTAATTCCCTTAGGGATGGAATATAAAAAAAATCCTTCCTTAGTGGGCGTCTACGTCATAAAGGAATCCCTTGTCCAAATTTCATCTTTCTAGTTTCAATAGTTTAGACTTTGCGATGATGAATCAGTCAGTAAATCAGGACGTCTCTTTTTATATGTATAAATTTCGAGGGCGCAACGATTCTCCGTTTACGTTTCATTTCCCTATAAATACGAGTCTACACGAAAACCCGCGATCCAGCACTTGCGCGTCGAACGATCGTTCAATAAACATGAACGGTGCTCGTTGGATGTACGGCCTCGAGTGAAACGAAAAATTGTCGGAACACTTGAAAACATCCGTAATCCGTCTGAACCCGTGTCTGACGAGTTTCCCCTGGCAACAGCTTGAGGAGCGGTCGAAAAAGCGGACAATGGACGAGTCCAATCGACATGGTCCGCCTCGCTGTTTCACATCCTCCGCGTCCTACCCGGGATCCAGATAGATCAAAGCGTCGCGGGGAATGGGCAACGTTGGATTGACAACGGTCCGCTTTGACATCACAGTGGAAGCGGGCACGGTGGTCAGACGGGGAAGGTTTGCGGCGCAGTTAACAGGGCAGGGGAAGGAAGCGACCGGTCGCTTTAATTACGCGGAGCCATTGTTGCGGCCAGTTGTTTATAATTAATCGTTCGAGAGGCTGTCTCTGTCCACGACAGATATGACGGCCAATAAAGTACGCAGCCAGGCCGCCGCCATGCACCGACGTGGAATTTCGTTATCGATGGAATTTCGGTCTGCCTGGCCCGTCCGAATCGAAATCCTCGACCCTGATCACCTCTATGCGGAGACAGGTCGGAACTCGAAGTGTCAGCGTTGGTTGTTACCGTGAACATTACTGGATCGATGCCGGTGTAACAGATCACTGTTAGGATGAGACTGCACAGGCGTTTTTCACGGTATTTTATACGCCAAATTTACTTCGCCATGATCGATAGGCATGCTGTGATGCGTTCGCGACATGTCATTCGTCGCGCGGTTTTGTATAAGAGAGGAAAAATTCATCGAAACTTGTAATGGACATCCCATATTGTACGAATTTATTTATTAGAGAAAGATGGTTAGGATACATATCTAAAATAGTTTAACAGTAACACTGGTTCAACCACTTCTCAACTTAACAACTTCGACGTTCTCGCTCCTCTCACAAACATGCTCTTTCTGCCGCCCAAATGTTTTTCTGTCAGTCGTATGTCAGTCAGTCGATAGAGAGCTCTTTGTAAGAACAACTTCGTGTGCTCAGGCTTCTCTAGATTTTTTATATCTTCCCTTTAGATATATATTTCGTTTTGCACATTTCAATAAATCTACGTTTGTCTATCCAACAACCTTGTTATTCTGCTATTGCTTATTACTAGAGCGTGGTAATTAGGAATAATATAGGAATCTTTATTTTTATTTAGGGTTAAGTGTGGTTAAAACAAAGTGAAGTTCTTAGATATTATATACATATATTTAAAATAGTTTAATAGCAACAACTTTGATAATACATAGTTTAATAGTATAAACAAGTTTTCGACTTAACAACTTTGACATTCTTGCTCCTTTCAAAAACATGCTCTTTCTGTCCCGCGCTTGCATTCTCCCCGTCATATATTCTTCCAAATACTTGTTTCCTTTCTTTCTAATTCCAAACCTTTCTTACTCGATGCATTCAGTCATGTTCACCTAAAATATTCCTCAACCGCAATGTTGTTTCAAATATCCATCTTTCGCACCTCAGAAACACTTTAGCCCAAATATTCTACAATCACACTCTTCACACTTTCCTAGAATCGTACCCACTCAATCACGTTCCTACAATAATAATTCGAAAATTTGTCTGGATATTTTCGGATTTCACGAAGTTTTCAATGAAACTCTGCTATTCGAAAGGTGGCGCACAGGATGCGGTAGGGTTGGAGGATGGAGGAAATGAAACGGTGGTTGGCCAACAGCTATTGCAAGTCACCGTGGAACGAAGTTATCTCCGGTGCTGCTTCGTATTCACGGGAACAGTTTCACGGTTTCACGAAACAATGCACAGTGCCGGCCGATAGGGCGCGGGATGCGCTTAATTGCTCGTAAAATTGAGCGATTTATTAAGTCTCACCGCATGCTAAGTATCGTCTGGGAACGACGAGGTCGCCAGCTAACGGCTTCGTTCGTTGGTGGCGCGTCACGTTGCTGAATGCCGCTGTTCCGTCGTGAGAACGATTCGTCGAGACACCTGTCGAATCGAGCCGTTCTCTATTTTCCTATTGGATCGGGAATGGATTTAAACGATGTTCATCGAAGAGGAAGATAGTAAAACAATAAATTTTCAGTTGAATTCTATGACAAGCGCGAGTTAACCCATTTGCATCTGTAAGCGGAATAATTAGCATACGATTGTGAATTATCATTAACCGCAAAATAATACGCCCTGTAAAACGTTTCATGAGTCCTTTATTAGCAGCATAGGCTTAACCCTTACAGGACCGTAAATATTAGTATGTAACTGTTCATTTTGTTTGTTTAGACGAAAAAAATAAAAATTATAAGAAAAATACATAACAATGTGTAGTTTTTATGAGAAATATTTTTCCCAATGAATTATAAAGGTGGCATAAATTATAGTTAGCCTTACTATGCAATGTCTTTTATTTATTGGTTTATTATAACATAATGTTAACTAAATTAATAAAAATTATGAAATAAAATTTCTATACAAAATGATATGCTAATTATGATATTCGAAGCAAAATTTGGGTACCATACATTAATTTTTGTTAGTTTTATACGTCTTTGAATATGGAAGAAAACAAAGTCTATTTTAGGCATATAATGCTTTTCTTTCGCTGGAAAGGCAAAAATGCCACAAAAACGGCAAACAAGATATGGGCTGTTGTTTAATAAATGTTTAATAAATGTATGCTAAAATTGTAATCTCCTGCGCTTCAATCTTCCTTCAAAATCAGCACGAACTTTCCGGACAACTCAATACTTTACCAAACTGAACGAAGTTTAATGTGATTGAATTTTAGTAAACGTTTATGGATTTGGAGATCTTTGAAATAAGAATTATTGAACGACTAAGCTTGAATTCCCCTTATTGGGAATGGGGTTTTATATTGCTAAATGAAATGTACTCTTATTTGTGAAATAATACTCTGATCATTTATTAATACTTTTATATAGCACGAGGAAGAGCAATTTTGACCGCACCTAGCGGGTTTTGTCACAAGACTAGCAGAACGCAGTGGTCGAAATTCCTACAACCCCGTCCGGGTCCTTCAACCCCTTTGTTCTGTTTTTTGTTTTCGAACTTCCTAAAATGCCAGATGTGGCTTGTGTTCTTAGAAGCCCTTGAAAAAGTACGTTAACCAGTTAAGTGTAGCGACCTCTTTACAAAGCACCCCCCAGTGTGTGTCGCGATATAGTTATAAATCCAACTCAAATTATTTATAATTTTCATTTGCTGTTTTTATTTCGTGTTGACCTCTAAACATTTTAAACATATTAAACTTTACAAATATAATTTAGTTTTCGCCAAATTTACAATTTAAATATCAAATTGTAACAAAATTTTACGCATGACGAATATAGTAGTCAAACACACTTAACTGGTTAAGAGAAAGCTGGTTTATGGTTAATTTTTGCTTTGTAGTATTTCTGTATTCAATTTCCAACACCCCTTTCTGCGTGCAAAGGGTTAATTTTGCCAGCGTCCATCGTTTTCGCGATCAAAACCATTTTCGCGTCGTTCCTTTCGCAACCGGCAATAGTTTGCGAGCTCGCATTAGGTCACTTATTGGCGCGCGACGACAGGAAAGAGGCGAGGCGCAGCAGAGGCGAACGCTATTGCGAGCAACCTTGCAACGAAGGTTGCGCAACGAGCACAGAAGAGCGCACACGTGGTACTGGAGTGTGACACAGCTCGGTCACACGTAAACGCATCTCTATGCACGCACGCATCCACACGCAGCGATAGTAACTAGACACGCTCGGCCCCGCCAATTGACTCAAATGCACATTTACCCTACATCCTCGACAATTACATAATGGGGCCTCTACGCTTCGCAGCGCGGTTTCCCGGCTGAGTTTTCGCGATTTTCAACGAGCACTCGAAGATTTTCACGCAAAAACTGCCCTCAATTCCGTCTGAACCCTTTCACGTCCGATGGCACCAACGTGGTGCCATTTGCATCCCGTTTATTATTGTTTGTTGACTCCAATTTCTACAACTGATAAACGTAAAACAAGAAAATGTCACGTATGCTGTTCACATCAAATGAGAAAAATCCACAAATTTGATGGGTAAAAATTTCAAAGTTGCATTACATTTTGGGGAACTGTTTTGCTACCTACAATCAAAAAGAAAAATATTAAATAAATGCAGAATTTTGTTAATGTGAAGAGTAATAAAAAAATATATTATAATTAAACTACAATATATTTGAATGTTTTTTTTTCAATAACGTCGATAAATAACATTTATTTACACGTATCATTGAATAAAAAGCAGCTAAGCTTACTATGTTGTAATGAATTTTATATTTTATATTTGTACATTTTAATGAACAACTTTGCAAAATGTTCCAACGACAAAGAAGAAAATTTTTGTTAACCGTGGAGTCGTGAAAGTGTTAATAGGCTTCCGATCGATAAAGTGTTAATAATCGTTGTTAGGTTGGAGCGTAACCTACTTTGAATTTTTTGATAAATTTAAATGATTGGGCTATCTCTGAAATTTCTAAATATTCTTCTTCGTGTTTTCTGAATTTTTTGGATCGTTTCTTTCGATTGAATGAAGTGTTGGAGTATTAGTATTTGATCAGTTTTAAAAGCCGCGTATTTATTGTAAATACCATTTCAATATTACCCTTATTTAGGTTAACGTAGTAAATTTCCATAAATGATTGTCGATGTACATAAATAGAATCAAACGACAAAGTATTAACCCTTAACACTATTTTTAAGTGTGAATATCAACCGGCAACTCCAACTTATCCTCGTCATATTTTGACTTGCAATTCTTTAAGTGTCAGACTTCAAATGCTAGAATGACGTGTAAATAATAATATTAAAATCGTTCAAAACAATCTTTACTCATTTCAGAAGTAACATAATTTGCATTACAATATTTATATTATTAAGTGTATTGGTGGTGCTTGAAAGACACACTTGGAGCCTCTAATAAGGGTTATTACAGGAACAATGGACGATTAGGGTATGCTTATTTGCGATAAAAAGATCAAGTTTAAAATTACATTAAGAATTACCTAATATTAAAAAAAAAACTAGATTTGAGTACTCGTAGTAAAAATCGTAGTACATTTCGAAAACTCAAGGAACTATGCTACAATTACCAAGTTTCCATAAAAAAAAATTAGAAATCGTTCATTCTGATGATCTCTGTTGTTAGTTTTAACGTTAAACTTCATGTTACTTCTTTTGCTTCATCTCAACTAATACCATCGTTGAAACTCCTTTGTGCCCTATTTAAAATGGAAAATCTCAAGCGACAAATTTAGAAACGAACAAAATCGTCGGCAGGATGTCGTTCGTGATCAACGTCGAACACGAATGCAAAGCTGGCATCGTACACAAATACGAAAGACAGGGCGCCAGGCATTAACTACACCGTCTGACGCAGCACAGGATTGGCAAACACGAGGAAATGTTTTATGCTCGACAACCAATTCCTCGCAGGATTTACGATCATGTAGTCGAGACAGTAAACGTCAATGCCGACGTTTCCATACGGTCCCGTCTTAACCAAAGAAACCAACTTCTAATTGTATGCAAAAGACTTGTGAAAGAGAGGGGGGGAAGAGAGAACGCGTGAAGCGTGTGGCGAGAATGAAAACGGATCGCGTCGCCTTGCCACACGCGTTTCTCGTTAATCAACACAACCGAGTCACGTAATCACTGTATTGTTCGATGCTCGGTTAGTTATTGGCCGTTTCTTAATTCAGTCTGGGTGCCGTTTAATGAAGCGACATCCTGTGTACGTCGGTGCAAGCTGTTCGAGTTGCGGTCGCCCTCAATCGTTACCAGATCTCCGTTCCGATGAACGGGTCCCGAAGGGAAATTAAGCTTGATCGTTACGTTTTTCTGATGTCTGGTTAACCTCTTGCACTATTTTGACGAGTCTGACGGTGCAAAAATAAATACGTGACTTTTTTCTACCAAGGGAAGGTTGTGAACCCGGAAATTCAAAAAACTATGAAACTTGTGGCTTTTTAAGCTATTTTAATTTACTTAACTTAAAGCAGTAAAGATGTTATAGCACAAAAATGCAAAAGGCATATATATACACCTTTCGTAAATATTGACAGACTTGTGAGAGCGTATATATACGGCTTCCGCAGTCAAAGGGTTAACCCTTTGCACTCGTATGTCTCTGCGTATGTGACGTCATACATTTTACAAGGGATTATAAAGTATGATTTTGTGTACATATATGTAAATATAAATGTATGCACATTATATTTTTGGTTTGCTTTCCCGGGATGTATTTTATAAAAATTTGTATCTGTATAAACAAATATTTTGTGGAATTTTCATTTTTTTAAATTATACTCATGAAATGTTACAGCTAATGTATGCTAATAACGTTTTGGAGAAGTTTTGTTTTGATTGAATTTGAAAATAAATTCCAAGTTGGCGGTAATTCATGGTCATATTAAATTGAAGTGCAAAGGGTTAATAAACCAGCTCAAGTTTGTAGGATAAAATTTGATTGCCACGTTGGTCATATATTATCGCCCACGGTGGTCATTGGTGGCCGGAGTACTTCAACTGTTTGCAATTGTAAAAGTTGAATAAAAATTGACAGTTAGTTAGCTCATTTTGAACATTATCGGTAATCAGAGGATACTTTGAAGTAAAAAATGCCCCATTGAATAATAAAAAATTTGTATTAAAACATCGAAAATAAAAGATTAATTTCTATGAAATACTGTATTTAGCTAATCGAGTATATACAAAATATTATGAGGTGACCATTTTGATTATTTTGATAGATTTAGTGTTAAATGATAACTGGAACTTGTTTTTAATAAACATTATTGTTATACAACGTTAATAACCGACCAGGTTTTCGTTACACATCATTGTTCTAACGAAGGGGGATGGAAATGGTATTGTGAAGTTGAAAATCGAGGTTTTTGTATTACAAATGCAACTTTTACACGGTTCAGATACTTTCAAGTGCTCATTCTACTCAGTGTTTGTATGCAAATGAGAAGAGTTACCGAGAAACACATTATTTTGAATGCGCCACGTTCATTTTTCACTCGAACACAACGATATTCTCTGCTCTTCTTCTTTTTCCTCTTCTTTTTCTGTTGCCAGTACCTACTGGTTGCGCGTTTTTTCCCTCCTTTTCGATTATTTTCTTTCCTTTCGTATGGAGAACGGACATTTAATTCCAGGTTGGCGGTTTAGTAATTCAGACGTGAGCAAGCTGGAAAACGAGTTCCGTATTCTTCTTCCCATTATTCCCTCTCCATTTCTATGGTAATTAGCCTTTTCCGTGTATCCCCTGGTGAAAATAACGCTCGCCAGATTACACGACTTTTCTACTCGTTTATTCTTTCGACAACTAATCTTCGATGCTTCATTTTTCCATATTTCACGCGACTGATTAATTATTTGCTGTCAGAAGTTAAACATTTATAGCCACGAAGAGTAGAGTAGAGAATAAAGAAGTTATGATTACTATTGGTTTATTAATCTTGTAAAATAGTTACGTTCCTGTTCAATTGTTGTATAAATTTTACCGTTCGTTCATTCCTCAGAGCTTGTATGCAAACTAATTGAAATAGGTATTTCAATTATACACTATCTAAACACACATTATCTGAATGTTGTACCCAAACGTTCTAATATATTATTCGAACAAAGTGTCGTCTAGCAGTTCTAGAATTTAGCAGTGGAAAAGACATAGGATGCACAAGTAATTCATCAAATTATTAATCTTCTTAATTTCCGTTTAAACAAATAAAATTCCGTACGAGGAACAGTGATTGGTCCATTCCGTGAAAATTATTTTATCTTTGTCCCCCTATTAGTTTATACAGTATGAAAGGCTGTTACAGCAAATTATGAATGTATAATTCTGTATAACTTATCTTAACACTTAGCTGACCGAATGGGGAGATCTCCCATTTTGTTCTCAACAGAGTGCTGCAATTGATTCTGTTTGCTTTTGTTATTAGTCTTGAACTGGTACTGTTCATAAATTTTCTAAAACACAATTTTTAATAAATTCAACATCAGCTTAGGACCAACTAATAACAAAAGTAAATAAAATCAATGGCACTGCTTTGTCAAGGAAAATATAGATCCCCCCATTCGGTCGGTCAAGTGTGAAATAACATTAATTTTGGGGTGGATAAAGTAACATTAATTGGATTCTGTACTATATTACAATTTATTAGGTGTACAAGTTAATTTTAGTCTTTTCTTTGGCAGGTTCAGAGGTTATTTAAATTTGTATGCCCAAAGCTTAATGGATGAAGTAATCTCCCTCACTTTCTGTAACCTTTGGCCATTTTTCGGATGACGGACACCTGATTCGAAGAAACTAGGCTACTTTATTTGGATGAACTCATCTAAAAGTGATTGCGGTTTCTCATCCTTGAATCGTTTCTTACGAGGTCGTTTTTTATCCTGGAGATCGAAATTTCTTTCCCGGGACCTTTGGTATCAGTATTCACAGGTGGAATGGGGTACAGCATTCTCGCCAAGAGCATCGCAGATCATTTCTGCAGCTTTAATCCCTTGGCCTACACGATATCTGCTAATTATGCGAGCTATAGTAAACAAGAAAGTCGGTCGCGCGTCGTACCATTCAACTGTTCACCGACCGTGAGCTTATTAACATTTAGCTAACCGCACGATGCCACACTTAACCGAACACCGTATTAAGAATTGATTAAAAATTGTACTTTGGAAAAGCAGAAAATGCATCTGACGAATTGTGAACAACACTAATTCAAGACTAACTAATAACAAAAATAAATAGAATCAATCGCAGCGCTTTGTTGAAGGAAAAATGGGAGATCTCCCCGTTTGGTTGGCTAACTGCTAAGCAAATGTCCAGTAAGCATCGAAATTGTATTATAATTGTACAAATTGAAATTCTCGCTTTATGAGTACAATTATGACACGCTGTTCGAATATTGTCATGATCCACTATCGTGTACCAATTTCAAATAGCTGGTTTACCGAGCTCTGCCTGCAGACACATAACACGTTTATGTATACGTGCACGTCTCTAGAGCAAGGTATTCCTGGCTGTTTGTTCGATGCCAATAGCGGGTATCGCACCGAGTTGAATTTCCATGTTCCCTCTAAAAGGTCAGTCGCGTAACATTCTGATTGCAAGCTGTAAAGTTCCAGCGATTGGTGTTCCATAACTGTTTTCGCTCGTTAACCGACGCACTCTGTTTTGCTCTCTAAACGATTGTCACTGGGACGGATTGAAAAATGGCTGTATTTGCGCTAGTTTTTCACAATTCCGCGTTGCTTCCATTTAATCGGCACGTTTGTTCTGGTATTTCTGCCCTTTTTCCATTTTCCTATGCCCTAATACTTCTCTATTAGGCTCAGAATTTTAGGGTTAAATGAATTTATTTGTAACATAGCGTACAAATATCGTAGTAATGCATGGGCATAGGAATTAGGATTCTAAGATTGTATATTTGGTGTGTGTCCAGACACGAGTGTGTTGCGAAGACTGATAGCGTGGGGCCGAATTTTAGGGTCCCACACGATCAAGCAGAGAACATCGTTAGAACCTATACAGCTAACGTAGAAGGAATGGTGTAGTTTGTGTAGCGTAAGTGTAGTTGTCGTTTTGTGTGTTTGTTTGTGATTGTTTTCTATAGCTGTTGCGAATGAGAAGGAAAAAGAAGGAAAAGGAATGGGAAAGCTGTGTTTCTTCGTCCGGGACCTACTAGTAGACTCATCAATAAGGCTATATAGCAGGCCCGTGCCTTAGACATAGGGATAGGAAAGGACAGGTCGGAACTCGTATATATAGGGTGTTCGGAAGAAGCTAGGAGAAAATTGAAGGGGTAATTCTATGCAACATTCTAAGTCGAAAGTCAAGAGTAACAATATTGCGTTTGACGCTTCGTTTATTAGTTATAAGCAATTGAAAGAACATGCTATTTACGCCTGAGAGCAGGCAACTGGAGGTGACGTCAATGACTACGCAGCGATACTCCAGTTGCCTGCTCTCAGGCGTAAATAGCATGTTCTTTCAATTGCTTATAACTAATAAACGAAGCGTCAAACGCAATATTGTTACTCTTGATTTTCGACTTAGAATGTTGCATAGAATTACCCCTTCAATTTTCTTCCAGTTTCGTCTTAACACCCTGTATAGAGAGGTCTTCAGTTGATCCCTCCTAGTGGCGAAGGCAGGAAAATCGACACATTTTCTATTTTTATTTAATACACGTATATCCTCAAAACTTTATTCATTTTCCTTATTCTGCAACCTCTCCTATAATACTTTTTGGAGCCACTGTATGTATGTACGTATGCATGCATGTATTGTACATGTTTAGGCGAGCAGCCGCGTGATTTCACTGTCGGTGTGCACGTGTATGGGCATTCACCGCAAGAGTTACGACATGCTCCCCGCAACAGGTCCGTCGCGGTTTCCCCCTTGGCTACCACACCAACGGCAGAAGAGCAGGAAGAGGGCGGGCGTGGAAGCGGCCCAGAAGCAGACCGACGGGAAAGGAACAGGGTGATAAAGAGGAAACGCCTCTCGTGCTTCTTCGAAGAATCGCTCGCTTCTCCTTTTGAGTGACCTGTTTTTGCGATTCCATGGAAGGTCGTGCGATTGGATGGTTGTTAAGGTTGATTGTTTGGTGCTAGACATTTGTCGTTTGTTGTACACTGCCGTCCAAAATGATTGGAACCACTGCACATTTTAATCCTTTGTACTCTTGTGACAAAATCGACTCCACGTCAGTTTTCTTCACAAGTACAGTAGCAGACAAAAGTACAAGAGGAGAGGATAGTGTAGAACATAGTTTGATGGTCTGAAAATATCGTTTGTACAATCATTTTTATTGTTATTATGGTAGAATACTGTTTATTGATTAACATAGGATGCAAGTTTTGTTTAGAATGCTATTCCTTATAAATTAGTTTAATTTTATTGATTCTCTGGTGTTAAACTTTCGTCCGCTACTGTATGTACTCTCATGATCGGTCGCAATTGACGGTTTTTAAATTGTCGGCTTTGATATGCATTACATTGGGCATTGTTTCTAATGTTATCCTACTCTTCAGGTTTACAGAATCGTAATAGTTGTTCTCAATAGATATTTTGATTTCTTTTGTTTACGAAAGCTTACTTTTCTTATTTTACAGCAAAGAATATGTAGAAATTTCATAAATAGAAATATAGAAAACGAATTATGTCAGTTACTGTCAATTAACTGCATTTTGGAATACCATTCGAACGAAGCACGTAAAATAATATGAAATCGTTGCAAAAAAGCATTTTTAAATCGTAATTACAAAGAATTTGGGAAATTTAAACAAAGAAAGGATTAACAATCGTAAAATCCTGAAATTTTCAATGGCCACTTTGAATAATAATTGAGCAGCCGATGTTAAGTAAAAAGTAAATAAAAATACTGAAAATATTTAAATTCGACAGAAATCTGGCACCTTCCTAGAACAATACCTTTTCGAATAGAAACATATTTTTATATTCGTTTAATACCTTTTACGAACGAATGACGATTAACGAAAAAGACGGAAGAACAATTTTAAATTGTCAACAGCTGTCTGACTAGCAATGTGTCGTTTCACTTCACAGAATGGTAATGGAATATTTTTTCAGGCGCACGGTTGTTCACAGAAAATTTCATCGCGCCGCCGCAATCGAAATAACACGCGCACAATTTCATCAAAAATATTTGTTTGCACGAGTGTCGAAGTTGCTTTGGAGCAGCCAGTAACAAAACATCGACGCGCGCCAGCTGAAGAACAGCCAGTATTCCGTTTCGTATGATTGAAAACTTACGATACATACACGCGTGTGCACGTGTTACACGTGTGCGTTTTGCGTACACGCGAAACGTACCTGCGTTTTATTTATCGGGGGCACAGGCGAGCGAAGCGTAAAATTCTCGTGCCGGAAAATGGTGAAAATTTATTCGAATGGCGCCAACGGTCGAATAATCAAACTTTGAAGCACGCTCAAAAATTGCTCGCTGACCGATGTAAACCGGTTAATCGGAATTATTAACGCAGAGCGTGAATTTCGTTGCTCGATAACGATCCACTTCACGTTACAAAAAAATATTCGGTCGTTTCCTTGAAGGCACACGTTTCTTTCAAAGCAGAGAAGCACAAGCTTTTCCTTCAGTTTCCAATTATATTTTGAAAGTGTACTTCCGTGGAATAATTAACCCTTTGCACTTGAGAGGTGACAGTTAGTACAATAATATTTATATTATTAATAATATTAACGGTGCTAACAATATTAACTTCAGAAATTTTTAAGGGCAAAATATTTACTAAAACTCGCTGATATTAAACTTCATTTAGTTTAGTTAACTCATACACTAAAATTTATATGTATAACTGTTTAACCTCCAGTCTGATTAATAAATAAACTAACTAAAATCTGGAACAAACTATCGTTTGGCGACCGACAGTCGCCTCTCGAGCGTAAAAAGTTAACTTGGATAAGCTATAGGGAATGCTTTTGTAATTATTTTCACTTAATAGCGAGGGTAAAAAATTAAATCTTGTAAATTATTGTTAAAATGAATTTCTATACGAATTGTAATTAAGGTATTCCTCTATAATATTTATCCTGTGTACCAGAAATAATGTTTTTGGCGAATAACTATAATATTAAGTTCTTTCGAAGTTTTCAGTGTTATTTTTAATAGAAACTAAAGAACTGATGACACCTCTTTTCGTTCTTTTGTTAATTCTAAAGTTACTCTTTTATTCTGTCTGATTTATCTTCGATTCAACTGTATTTCTCTTTTACTGAAAACAATTCTAGTACACATATACATTTCTCTTTAATTTACACTTATTTATTAGTAAAATAATACCTTGATAATTTATTTAATACTTATGTAGCATGAGGAAGGGCAATTTTGACCGTACCTAACGTGTTTTGTCACAAGACTAATGGAACGCAGTGGTCGAAATTTTTACAACCTCGTCCGGATCCTTCAGCCCGTTTGTTCTGTTTCTCGATGTTTTCGAACTTTCCAAAAATGTCAGACGTGGCTTAGCTTCTTGGAAGAAGCCCTTGAAAAGTACGTTAACCCCTTGCACTATTTTGATGAGTCTGACTCGTGATGAAAATTTTAGGCCAAACATGGATGTCACGAGTCGGACTCGTTGTTCAGTTCCAGACCAAACATGAATATCACGAGCTTGACTCGTACTCGACATTTCAGGCCGAACATGAATATCACGAGTCTGACTCGTGGTCTTAATTTCGGGCAAAATTGATATTTAATTGTTTATTTATATCGTGTCTTTCAGTTTTAGGTTTGATATTAGTGAGATAATCAGAAAACTTATTTGAGTTCAAATACTACTACCGCAGATTTGCTTTTACATATTTTTATTTCGTTATTAATTAATTATATTATTATTACTTATTCAGAATTTGTTTTAATCTTATGTGATAATTAAAGTATTTATAAAAGTTTTTTTATTCAAATTCATTTGAATTTCACAAGAGTTCCATCGCGTGGATAAGATGGGTCTCAAGTTTCGGCACGCGTGCTCCTCCGCTCGTCCTTCAGCGCGACAATTTAGGCAGCCGCGTTTGGCCTGACTTTTTCCGAGGTTCCGAATAGTGCAAGGGGTTAAATGAAAGCTGGTTTATGGTTAATTTTTGCTTCGCAGTATTTCTGTATTCAATTTCCAACACCATTCGACTCCGTCGTTCGTTATCGTCGGCTCCATTGTGCGTCACGGATCAAGCCTGGTCCATACAAACGGACCCCATGTTTACGTATAGAGCAGTGTTTTTTATGGTTACGGCGAGGACGAACAGCGTTTCGCTGGTCTCGATTAAACAATGGAACCGTTCTCCCCCTTGGAACCTATGCTTCACCCCTCCGCCCCCTTCTTCCTCCCTCTTTCCGTGCTCCTGCGGCTCTCCCTTCGCGCTCGACTGCTGCCGATGGCAGTGTATAAATCAGGAAGACGACTGTACCCACCAACGACGATGCATAGAATGGAGCACGCGGGGGCGGGACATCGGGTATCGGGGACCGTTTCTAGAGGAGCTCCAGGGGAGGAATTAGGGGCCACACGAGATCGGTCCCGCTGCATCCGGTGTACTCCGTTCGGTGCAGTGTCGGTGAGATCCGTGACTGGAATCGTCGTGCCATCGTACGGATCACGTTTCCCGTTCGCCTGGTCGCTTTGAATTTCCTGGCGAGGACCATTTTCCCCTTGTTCTTCAACGACGATCACTACCGCGCGCTAGACGAAGTTATGGCACAGCTTATGATTTTCAGCATTTTTCGAGTGTAACCACAAAGCGGGATACAGGATGTGGCTAATGATTGTCGTCACAATTTTTCCAAACGTTTCCGATGGTTAGAGAAAATATTAGTTGATCAGCTTCCGGTCTGCTGTCGCTTTCAATGTAAAGAATTAAAGAAAAAGTTGTTTTGTTATAGGGATTTTATTTTTATTTAGAGAGATTTTAGGGTTCAGGTGTAAGTAAAACTAAGTAAAGTTGGGTAATATATTATATTTAAAATAGTTTAATAGTAACAACTTTAATAGTATATAGTTTAATAGTAACAACTTTAATGATATATAGTTTAATAGTAACAACTTTAATAGTATATAGTTTAATAGTAACAACTTTAATAGTATATAGTTCAATAGTAACAACTTTAATAGTATATAATACCATTAATAACAGAACTGTATACTAGTAACATGGTGATACTAGTAACAACGTTTAACTTAACAGAACTTCAACGTTCTTGTTTCTTTCAGAATCACAGTCTTTCTGCCACGCATTCGCATTCTCCCGGTGATATATTCTTCCAAACACTCTTTTCCTTTCTTTCCGATTGTCAACCTTTCTCATCCAATGTTCACCAAAAATTTCTTAGCCTTGACGTTGTCTCGAGTACTTATCTTTCACGCCTCAGAAACACTCTAGTCCAAATATTCTATACTCACACGGTTATCGCTCAACTCAAACACTCTTCACATTTTCCTATAATCGTACCCACTCAATCGCATTCACACATTATTATAAAAAGACTAGGTCACCTTCATTTCTTTAAATAGAATTATATATTTTTTGCTTCATTTTATTGTAACTCGTGCCAGAATGAATTCGACGACTACGTAGACACTATGAGTTTCGAATAAGTTTGACTTCAGAAACCTTAGGTTCAATCAATCGAAACGTTAATGTGAAAAATTATGTAACAGTTTTTATTCGTTTATTTCATAAACTTAATGTGACCGTATTATTTCACAAATAAGAGTTTATTCCATTTAGTAATGTTTTTTATTTCATTTCCAATAAAACATTCTCTTCGATCCCTTAGTACGAAACAAAACTGAATTAAAATCCTGATTCCGCTGTCATCCTTTTGCATCTGACAAAAAAAACAAATCTTCGTCGAACTTCCTTCTTCTGTTCCGTTTCCACGTTTCTCACAATTTCCTGCGAGTCCGTTCAATTTTCGCGCATACTTTCCGAACCGTACACTCACGATAATTGACCGTGGCGCGGTTGAACAGCAGTTTCGACAGGATCCTCCTTGCCGGTTGAACGATCGTGGCGTTTCCGCCGGCGATTCCGTTTCCGGCCTGACGAAATCCGTTCCGCTGCTCGATCCCGTAAAAAGGGAACGTTGTGAATGAGAAAACACATAGGCGTGACCGTGAATCACCTCTCGAGTCCTCCGTGGATCGCTGAAAATAATAAAAAGAAAAAAAAAAAAGAAACGAAAAGGAAGGAACGACCGGCGTTATCGCCGATTTAAATCGTCGTTTCATTGCGCTCGGATCGCGTTCCGGCCGAATAAACGCTGTTGCTTGCCGCGTTACGATGCTGATAAAGCTTAAACGGGACGATAAACAGATACCGCCTGTGTTCCACTCTATCCCGTGATTTCGTGCCGGTTGAAAACCGATCAAAATAACCGTTGCCGTGTTTAGGAGCCGCTCCGCCCGATTAATGCGCATTAACGATCGCCGCTGTGCGATCTCGTTGCGCGGATATCATTCAGCCTGATAATTGTCCGATTTATTCGCTGAACAGGATCCGGTTTAAATCAGCGCCGTTGGTTTCAAACAGACTCGCTTTGCCTAGCGGTGGAGGATACAGCGTTCCGGTGATCTTCGTTTACGATTCTGTATCATTTTACACTTCGTTTGGTAGTGTTGTATTCCGACGTAGTTCGCAGGTTATTTTTATATTATATAAAAGTAATGCAACTTCCAGCGAAATAAAAGGACGAAGGTTTTATTTTTGAATATCGGAGTAAAATTCGGTACAGACGTAAGTCTTAAGACGATCGAAACTGTGCTTGTTTTCAGGGAAGGATTCGGGGCTTCTATAACTTTAACTCATGTCACCGGCTATTATTTTGTAATTGGATGTGAAAATAAAACAATATAAATAAACTTTAATAAATTTTATTTATCATTCAACTCTTTGCACTCGAGAGGCGATTGTTAATCATCTAATAAATACTAACTTAAATAGTTTTCAAATTCGAAATATTTACTAAGATTCGCCTATATTAAACGTCCTTTAATTTAGTTAAGTCATATACTAACATTTACGTAGATTACTATTTAACCTCCGGGTCTGACTAATAAGGAAACTAACTAAAGTCTGAAACTTTGCGAAACTATCATTTGGTGACTAACACTTCTTCGAGCGCAAGGAGTTATCTCATGTCACCGGCTATTATTTTGTAATTGGATGTGAAAGTAAAACAATATAAATAAACTTTAATAAATTTTATTTATCATTCAACCCTTTGCACTCGAGAGGCGACTGTTAGTCATCTAATAAATACTAACTTAAATAGTTTTCAAATTCGAAATATTTACTAAGATTCGCCTATATTAAACGTCCTTTAATTTAGTTAAGTCATATACTGACATTTACGTAGATTACTATTTAACCTCCGGGTCTGACTAATAAGGAAACTAACTAAAGTCTGAAACTTTGCGAAACTATCATTTGGCGAGTAACACTCGTCTCTCGAACGCAAAGAGTTATTTCATGTCACCGGCTATTATTTTGTAATTGGATGTGAAAGTGAAACAATATAAATAAACTTTAATAAATTTTATTTATCATTCAACTTTTAACCCTTTGCACTCAAGAGGCGACTGTTAATCATCTAATAAATACTAACTTCAATAGTTTTCAGATTCGAAATATTTACTAAGATTCGCCTATATTAAACGTCCTTTAGTTTAGTTAAGTCATATACTAACATTTACGTAGATTACTATTTAACCTCCGGGTCTGACTAATAAGGAAACTAACTAAAGTCTGAAACTTTGCGAAACTATCATTTGGTGACTAACACTTCCTCGAGCGCAAAGAGTTAATAAGCTCTCGGTCGGTAAAGTGTTAAAAATCCACGGCTTGCACTAAAAACAGAAAATCCCGCGATTTTCGGCCTGTCTCCACGGCCGTGGGAGCGATTTATAAGTGTCCGCTCGGCAAATCCTCGCGCGACAATAAAGCCGGTCTCACGGTTCGTCGTTTCGCGGCGCGAAACCATAAAGGCGCATCTTAGCCGCACATTCGCGAGTGATTCGTCGCACTCGACACGGTATCGTAAAAAGGAGGGACGGCCACTCGAGGTTCGAGGGGCTTAGCTTCTTTATTCCTCGCCAGCCAACGAGACGCACAAAAGAACTCGGCCGAGCTTTACGGCCGGACGAACGGCTCTGAAATTTCCCTAAGCAGTAAAACGTTGGCCCGCCTGATCTGGAACGTTTCCTCTTTCGCGTGTTTGCTTAACGTTTCCACGGCCAAGTGGCGGGGGACAGGGGAAAGGGGGACGGTATGCGAGATCGTTGCAATTTTTACTCATCCCTGACAGCCCTTTAACCTTTCGTTTTATGATAAGGAATCCCATTCGTGTTATAGATCGTAATTAACACTAGGTTTACGGAAGCCGTAAGTTTGACGGGCTTCGGACTTTATGAGCGAAATTTGCAAAAACAATTACTATTATTCCCAATAATTTTTGTTGACTTTCATTTAATGCACTGATATGTAGAATAAAGGTTCTTGAAATTACTTATTATTTAAAGAATTCTTATACGTATAATGTATAACGTAGAACAAAGGTTCTTAACACATTGAACTCGGCGCCGGTCCCTGGGGACCGGCAGTGAAATTTCCGTGTGACCGGCACTAGAATTTTCGTTTGGCTGGCGTCGGTCCGTCTAATGAATTATCATCTTCTGATGATGACAACCGTACTACTCTGCGACGTTTGGAAGATAAAAATATTTCACTTGACGTGTCACTATCTTCTTCTCTTTCCGACATATTCAATGTTATGGGCAATAACTATATTCAAAACTAAACTCAACTTTCTTTTTACGAACAATCTGTACACTTCGGTAGGTCTTTTCCAATTGATCGCCTCTCGAAGGTACGTACGTGACTTTTCTATACATCATACGAAAATATAGTGAACAGAATCACACCAGTACACCTAAAAGGCGTCGAAATTAGCGCAACAAAGGATAATTCCATATCTCAAAGTGTGAACAGTTTTTTTTTTTAATTACTATCTACATCTATATAATTATTATTATTCCTAGCACTTTTTGCTGTGTTTTACTGATGAAGCGATACAAATATACCCAAATCTATTTCCCTCTCAGTTCTGCAATTTCAAATTCTTTTTTATGTATACCTTTTCCTTAATATATCAATATTAGAAATATATATACAAGAAATGTCTGTAAATCTAGTGTTAATGACCACTGTGGTGTCACAGGAGAAACTGTGGCTGGCCATATATCACCAACATGACAGTCAAAGTGTGAACAGTTTCTTTTTCTTTTTAATTACTATCATTTGCAATTGTTCCATCGTCAGTATATTTACGAGGAAGACCTTCGGGATGATATCCTTCAAATTCCACGTAGTCACTTTTCAGCTCGATCGTTTCTGTAATGGCTTTCGCGGTTCCCCACGACAAAAAGGAACCACAGAACCTGTACACGAGGGATATTATTTGGCGAACGAAGGTCTCGCGTTTCACGGCACCTACGACTGATCAAATGTTAATAAAGGCGCTAATGAGAGGGCATTCAGGCTGACGGGGGACGGGGAGGAGGCGCGAAAGGGTTGAACGAGGCGTCTCTCTCGTTCGAATTACCTTTTCTGCGACGATACCGACAGATATTCGTCTCACGTCCGCCACAGTCTGGCCGAAACAACAATTATTATCATTCTTCCCAGCGACTCGCACAATTTTATCACCCCGTCACGCCTCTCGCGGCCGCGTCCTCCTATTTCCCGAGCCTCGGGAGGAGGGACCAAGAAATGGCCCCCAACGCGGAACGCTCATAATTATGAGCACGTGACTCGTTTAATTTCCTGGCTTGAACTCGTTACCACGCCGGGACCGACCAATTTCCTCCTTCGACGCGGCTGGATCGACCACACAGATCGACGCCCCGTGTTCGACGCGACGCCATTTTTCTGGCCGTCCCTCGTTCCGGCTCGTTTTTCTGGCAGGAGGCTGTCGGTGGATAGAAAAATGTGCCCGATGAAACGGGGAGTAGCTGTTCTTGTCGGCGTTTTTAACGACCTGGATTTGTAGAATTTTTGAAGAGATTGGGTTCATAGTAATATGGGCAGAGAATATTTATAAATTACCGAAGCGCAAATTTATTAAATCTTTCAGCATTAGATGATATAAGTACATTGTTGTTTCCAGTGGTTTAAGGTAGAGAATGGAGTGTTTTATTTCATACACAATATTAGATATATTCTTTGTTGCGTAGCAAGAAAAATAATTGTTTATTATGCCAGCGAAAACGCGTTAACTTGGATTTGTTGAATCTTCGAAGAGATTGGGCTCATGGTAATATGGACAAAGAATATTTATAAATTAACGAAGCGCAAATCTGTTAAATTTTTCAGAATTAGATAGTATAAGTACATTGTTGTTTTCAGTGATTTAAAGTAGAGAATGAAATGTTTTAATTCAGACACAATATTAACTCTTTTAGTGCCGAACGACGATATATCGTTGCGTATGCAATGGCGACCAACTATTTGCATCGTGAGAGAACTTTATCTCAAAATAAATTTATAAAACGTTATAAATTTCTCCGTTTAATTCGTAATGTGCTTCTTTTTGAATTTTATAAATATCATTCTTACTTCGATTTTTATGAACTTTTTCCTAAACTTTAATAAATTCGTCAAATTGGTCCGCTATTTCTCTTGGCACTAAAAGGGTTAAATATATTCTTTGTTGCGTAGCAAGCAAAATAATTGTTTATTATGCCAGCGAAGGTGTGTTAATATACTAACAATTTTTGATAAATCTGTGTATTTTCTGTCAGTTCTCGGCGAATGGAATCCATTAATATTAAATTCAGTTTTGATTAAAAAGTAAGTGGAATATTTGTTGAAAATGCAGCTTTTTTAATGAATCTAGAAAATATTGCTTCTGAATTATATTCATTAATGTTGCCGTATAATTAATAATGTTAATGTACGTTATAATTACCTCATTTACAGTTTATGTAATAAATATTGGGAGCGATAAATTTTCGAAAGGTTTTTGCAAAAATTTTTTGTTTACGTTCCAGAAGGAACTTTTACATTTAACGTGGAGCTAGGAATTTGATTTCGATTTGGGTTAGTGGATTCACAGATAAAACGTGGGAATTTCTCGTATGGTAAAAGTGAAAAATGGTGTTCTATTTTTGAAACAATGGCCATCATTCGTGAGATCGTTCAGGCCACAAAAGGCTTAGGAGCCTATTTCAAAAACTAGGTTGTCGCCAGACACTGGTTGAAGAAGTACCTCGATTAAGAATAAAATGCGATGGATACCTGAGGTTATTCGACGGTTAACGATTAATTCGAAAACGATATAACGTTCAATGTATCGAATTAAAAAAAAAAAAAAAGGAAGCAGAATATAATAAATATTCGAATCTTACGGCGTGAAAGCGATTGGATCCGATTCGAACGGTTTTTGTTCGGTGGGCGTGTTTTTCAGCAAACACCGAAAGTTCAGAATTTGTTTTTTATTGGATACAGTTTGCGCCTCGGCAAGCGTTTCCACGCGGGGGCTTTTAAATGGGAGCTTTCCAAATAAACTGGAAGGCACAATAGAAGAACAACTGTGGAACTGAACCGTGCACATAACTAAAATTGATTTAATCTTTTTTCCTTAGATTTATAGAGAAAACCTTCGCCGTACGCGTAACTGAATAAAATTAATTTAATCCTTCTCCTTAAATTTATACAGAAAAGTTTTACCTCTTGTTCAAATGACTGACTTTTGCAATACCAAACTTTTTGTTTTACCTATGTCAAGAAAAAACAGATGTTCCACGTTCACCAAATAAAAATTCGTAATTGCTTACAGCAATTTAGCACCTGGGAACGAGCAACTGTATAAATATATTACTATTTCCTGATTTTATTAATTCATAAATGTACCGCACGTTGATTTCAGAGCGGTTAACCCTTTGAACAGTCACGTCGCCGCGGTGCAAACCACCCTGTTGCGTTTTTATATTTATCTTAAAGCAGTGTGAACGTATATATAGCGATCTACTTATTTTTATTAGCCAACTACTAATTTAGTGAACTACTAAATTAGTAAACTAATAATTTTTGTATAGACGGTTTTTCTTTATTTTTACTGTTGGCTACTACCAAAATTTTTTTTTCTTTTTAATAAAGTCTGTTTCATATAAAAAAAATGGTTAAACATTTTTTTTATCACATGTCATCATTTCTGAACTAACATAATATAAAGTGTCAGTATAATTTAAAAAAAAAGTTATTTAACGAATTTAAAAGAAGAACTCACTTTTTGGGGCCTGTTGGATGTTTGGAAAATTACTGCTCAAAGGGTTAAATCTATCTGCTCCAATTTTTAGTGGAGTGATCACGTAGTGAATTTCACCATAATGCGATAGCCTTTGTAACAACGCGGTCTGGAACCGATTGAGTTTCGATCTCGTATATGTATCGGATGCTGTTGGGATACGGCACGTCCAGAACCAGAATCAAGAACCAGTCTTGAATCCTCCTCCGCAGGAGGTAGGCATCGGCTGACCTTTGACCTGGGAACCGGGGCATCGGCTGCTTTCTCACGTAACCGTTACGACACGGCCTCGACTGCATCAAGAAACGCCGATGCCGATTTTAAGATACATTACCGATGTCCCTTCTGCGCCCGAGAAATAAATGTAACTAGCTTTCTAGCTACGAACCTGCATCAAGAACAAGTAACTCTTATTTCCGGAGAAAATTCAAATTAGTTGAATAATACGATTAATATTTCTCTATTTTCATTCGTTTATGTAATATAATACAAATGCTACGGATTATTCATTCAAATATTTTCCCTCGCTTCGATACAATGTCTCAGCTAATTTTATGTCAACTGTGTAAAGTCGGAGATTATTTAAATTAAGATAACTATACTAGAACGTTGAAAGAAACGTTTTTATATTTAGGACGTATATTTACGCCTTTCGTAACTATTGATAGATTTGCGAGAGCGTATATATATAGGAAATTCTACTTTTTACTTATTTAGTAGAGTGGAGATGACAAGACTTGGGTGTGAATAAAATAACAGTGAAGTGCTTAGAATATTAACCCTTTGCGCTCAAATTTAATATGACCATGAATTACCGCCAACTCGGAATTTATTTTTTTATTCAATCAAAACAAAACTTTTCCAATACGTTATTAGCATACTTGGCTGTAACATTTCACGAGTATAATTAAAAAAAAAATGAAAATTCCACGGTGAAACTTATGATGTCACATACGCTGAGACATACGAGTGCAAAGGGTTAATAAATGTATATATTTAAAGTAGTTTAATGACTTTACAACTTAACAACTACTACGTTCTTACTTCCTTCAGAACCACATTTTTTTCTGTCTTTCGCAGTCAAAGGGTTAAACAAAACCTCCCCATGTCTCTGTTTGCGACGCGCAACCCGTGTAATCGATTCAGCATCGCAACTGGGACCGACGCTTATTTTTCCCGACAGCGTGGCATAAATCAAGATGGCCGGACGGCCGCCACGTCGCGCGCGCGGTTCAAACAATCTCGAGCGCGTCGCGTCTGGGCGAAGAGGGATCGCGAGGCGGAATCAAAGTCGCGGCGCAAGGGGAAGCGCACCGGCGAGGGGTTCGCGGGGGCGGTGTAAACGGCGGCCAAGTTGGACGTGCACGACCACGTCGCATGATCGCTGAATTATCGCCCGGGGATGTAGCATAAATATGTATGCGCGAGCAGTATTCCGGATTGTGGAATGCGCCAGGAGCGTGCACCGGCGCTACCGTGCGTTTCCTTTCTCTCTTCCTCCCTCTTTCACCCCTTTCTGGCCACCGTTCCGTTTCTTTCTCCGTCTGTCTGCGGCAGACAGTCCACCCTCGCCTCCTCAACAACCCCCCGGTTACCCCTTTCGCCACCCACGTCCCGCCTTTTCGTGTCCCGACCGGCTTCCCTAGGCGCGCGTTTGATTCCCGTGCGAGCCTAACGACTACCTGCAATCGCGGAGCGCGCGCGCGCGTGTCTACGTCTAGTTAGTCACTTTTCCCGGCTGCTCCGCTGCCGGCTTTGAAGCGGAAACCCGCCTGATCGCGAGGCTGAAGCTGCTGCGCGACGGTGGAGTAGGTGGTCCGCGTGTTCTCCCGGCGAGGATCGCCCGACAGACGTCGGTTTCGTGCTTTCACCCACGTTCCACCGTCCTGAATTATGCGCCCGTGCACGGAACGCGCGGTTCTGTAACCGTCGTGGTGTACAGGGTGCTTCAAGGCGGGCGGCGTGAATCCAGTGCACGCGAAAGCGAGTCGAGACGCACGTACAGTAGCGGACAAATGTTTAAGTCGAGAGAGCAATGTAGAATATAGTTTTACGGTCTGCAAACATAGTCCGTATATTTATTTTTATTGTTATTATGGAAGAATACTATTTATTCATTAGCACAGAATGCAAATTTTGTATATTCTGTTATTTCTTATTAATTAATTAATTTATTTTCTTCGACCCTTTGACCATAGACGACAGGACAATATAAAACATAGTTTCACAATCTGCAGATATTGTCTGTATATTTATTTTTATTGTTATTATGGTAGAATACTATTTATTGATTAGCACAGATTGCAAATTTTGTATATTCTGTTATTTCTTATTAATTAATTAATTTATTTTCTTTGACCCTTTCATCTTAGACGAGAGGATAATGTGGAATATAGTTTAACGGTCTGCAAATATTGTCCGTACATTTATTTTTATTGTTATTATGGAAGAATACTATTTATTGATTAGCATAGAATGCAAATTTTGTTTATCATTCTATTCCTCATAAATTAGTTAATTTCATTTCGTTGATACTTAGGTCTTTGGTGCGGTGAAGTAGGAACAAAATTTTGTCAGCTGAAACGAGTTCCAAGTTTAACACGCTTTTCTCAATTTATGTGTTGCATTTAAAACAGTAAACTGTAGACGTCACTTTATTGTACAGCAATCAGTACCTATCGTAAATTCTAATTCACGAAGCATAAAACAACTTGTAAAACGTGGTTGCGTTTTTACTGCTTTTGCTTCATGAATTTCCCTGTGTTCATCAAGTGAACTGCTTCAACGGTGAATATCGTATTTTCTTCTGCAGTTATAACCATGCAATGCAGTAAATAAAGTAGTATAAATCGAAATTCGTCGGACGGAAGCCCCGTAAAATAGGGGCGTATTTTATAAACCTTCAAATTCGACTATCTCAAAAATGAATCACTGTACCAAAAAATTTCATTCTACGCTTTTGACTTACTTCTATACGTAACTGATCTGTCTGTACGCTTGTACTGCTCATTTTGAGACAACCTGTAGGTACATCTCCCTTCCCCCTCCTCTTTCTCTCCGGTTGCCTTCTCTTTTTTCTGAATTTCCTCTCGTTCTTCTCCTTCAGCCGCATTCTCGCGTCTTGCTCTTGCCGCCAAGTCCCTTTGTTTATCTTCTTTTCCATATTTTCTCTTTCCCACTGACGAGCGGGCTCCTCTCTTTTCGCCGTGCGATCCTGTGTTCCCACACACACGTTCCCTGCCCCCGCTTGTACCTACCCCGTCCCCGGTCTGGTTCCTTTTTCTTTTAACTCCCCCCGTCTCTTTATCCCCTTCCGCGTATCGCTCGCGGTGATTAATCTCGCCGGGGGCATTCCCGAAGGATACTTAGCCCTGATGTACGAGCCAGCCATCCTACATCGGCCTCGACTCTTTTTGCTCTTCCTCTCTCTCTTTCCTTAACCCCTCTCTATCTCTCTTTCTCCTCCTCTCCCTCACTCTCTGCTCTCTTCTTCTTGACCACCCTCTCTTGCTCTCTCTCTCTCTTTCTCCCCCTTTCCCTCACTCTCTGCTCTCTTCTTTTTGACCACCCTGTCTTTCGCTCTCTCGCCTCTTCCTTTCCGCTCTCCTCCTTCTCTCGCTCTCTCTCTCTTTCTCGGTATTTCTCTCGTACTGTCGTTTGTGTTCTCTCGCGGGATAATTGAGCGGAAAAGGCGGGCACCGAGGAAGACACGGATTTCCTTTGGACAACACCCGAACGGAACACATGGGCTTCGATTATGCTGTGCTATCCTCTTAAGTTAACTCTTTGGGGCACGGTGAGATTAAAAATGTCCCACCTTTTTGATGCACGGTAATGCATGGTGGGACATTTTTAGACCCATCTCGAAAATATTGTAATAACTGCATGCGCATAGGTTTATAGGTTTATTTAGTCTTACTTACGTGATGCAGTTGGTAATACCATAACAAAATATAAATATATTCACTTGTGTTGGTAATTCAACGTGTCTGTACTTTGTTAATAAAACTATACCTATTTTGTTTAATTTAAAACGCAACAAAATTTCTGTGCAACATGGGTCTATTTATTCTTTGAAATCATGTGCCTCAAAGAGTTAACATGTACTAATTAGTAGTTTGAAATGCTTGAGAAAAATGAAGGTTTCTTTTTTTATTAAGCTATAACACCCTATATTGCTTACGCCTAATAAACGCGATTCGTTTAATTCCGATTTGGCGATAGGCCAGTTTTATTCTCTAAAATTATTCCTCGCAGCTTTTCTGCTTCCGTTCTATTGGCAAAAGGAAGCAACAACGCCATTCTTTGTACCTAATTAGTAGTCCATGAGAGGTCAGTAGTACAGGAATACACTCGGTATACGTGCATATACGCACGCGTAGTCACGTGTAGTTTTCAAACAGGATCATTATACATGCAACATCTAAATACAGAACAGTATATTGTAGGAATGCGATCGAGCGGATGCGAGTTTGGGAAAGTCTGAAGAGTACTTCAGTTGGGCGATTGTCGTGCGAACGCAGTATGTTTAGGCTCGAATGTTTCTAAGGCGTGAAAGATGAAAACTTGAGCAAACATTACGATTGAGAAATTCTGGGTGGTCGTGACTGAACGCATCGAGTGAGAAAGGTTGACAATTAGAATGAAAGGAAATGAGTGTTTGAAAAAATATACGAGCGAGTGGCAGAAAGTATTGGACGGTGAAGCAGAAAGTGTTTAATGAACATGAAAAAATGGTTTTGATTGTGAACGTAGAAAGAGTGTTGAAGTTGCTAAGTTGTAAAGCTTAAGTTTAAGTTGTTTTTGTTAAATTGTTTCAAATATACTTTGAATTAATACTTCAGTATGAGTTGATTAATACTTTAATCGCTTCACTTTTATTATTCACACCTGAATTCCATCTTCCGTTCTACAAAAATCATTTTATAGAATTTTCCTATAATATATTAATCTTTATACATTGCATTCATTTATATAAACAAAAAAAATTCCAAAGAAAAATCCTCGTTTCCAGATAGACGGGCTCTCACGGTTACTTCTCGTTTCGATTCTATCGATTCGTACCGCATCGAACGATGTGTTTTCAGCGGGTAGGGCGGCAGCTTTTTCAAATATTAGGCTTACGAGAGAATGGGGGAAAGGGGGAGGGGGGTTGAGTCGGTTGTTGGAACGAAGCTTTCAGTATACGGGATCGAGATTCGGTTCGTTTGTAGAGAGAATTGTTTGCGACTTCCTGGTTCTCCGGGCTGAAAGTCGAGTTCTGAAGGCATTCTTATCGATTCTTCCGTTTTGAGTGGGAAAGTAAAAGGTTTGGGTTACAGCTTCGAACGCGTATCGAACAGACACGCGAGAGGTTTATTAGAAAATTGAAAAATGCGTCTAACTTAACGCGTTTGCAATCGTAAGCTTCAATTTGAGATTAAGTATCGCATTTGGAGAAACGACGATTTCTAATTATCACGAAGCTGTGTTAAATTGTTTCAAGGATTACTTTCGCGGGGACGGTAAGGAAATAAACGTAGGAATGCGATCCTATTAAATTATTCGAACAGACACAGTGAGGATTAAAAATTGTTGAAGCAGCCATTGAGCTTTTAAGCGGATCGTCTCAGCTGAAAAATCATTTTCAATTCGACCGCTCGGTGTAATCTAATCCGAAGAGCGCTCTGGTAAAGGAAGAAAATAGAACAATGGGGATCGCAGATGCATCGGCAATAAAACCGGATGATTTGTAGCGGAAGAAAGGCTCGGCTCAGATCTGAGGAACCGCAGAACGAGAGGCGTCGCGTCTAATGAGAGAACTGGGTGGATGCAATAAATGTCGTTCTTCGAGGCTGAAACTGATGGAAGTTCAGTTCAAAGAGTTTCACTGTTTCAAACTGCCTCTTCCTGAATGTGTAACTATATTGTACTCTAGTAGCCATGATATTTATAGATGCGGCACAGAGTAGCCAGCAAGCTTAGGTCGTTTGTCTATGGTCAGCTCGATACGGAAATGGCTGTAGACTTTGTGCACTTGTGAGAAATTTTAATTAATGGGGGAATGCGATCGAATGGATGCGAGTTTAGAAAAATCTGAATAGTGTTTAAGTCGAGTGATAATCATGTGAACGTAGAATGTTTGAACTCGGGTGTTTCTAAGGCGTGAAAGGTGAATTCGCTTATTACACTTGATTGACCCCAGCGCACGGGTGCAGATACATTTTTCCTCTATTCCGTATTTCTTCTGTGTGTTGTACGAGACACTTTCTTTTATCATGCGTAACAAACATGCTACTGGTGGTTCATTAATATAGAAAATTTTTACTTTTACTTTATTTAGTATAGTGAGATGATAGGGCTCAGGTGTGAATATAAAAGAATATATGAAGTAAAGTGCTTAGAATATTAATAATATATGTTCAAAACAACTTAAACGATTTTTCAACTTAGCAACTACAACGTTCTTACTTCCTTCAGAATCACACTCTTTCTGTCTTCACAGTCATACTCTTTTTGCCACACACTCGCTTCTTTCTAATTATCAATCTTTCTCACTCGATGCATTCGGTCACGTTTACCCAAAATTCCACACTCTCGACGTTTTCTCCAGTGCTCATCTTTCGCGCCTTAGAAACACTCTAGTTCAAATATTCTACGTTTAATACATTTATATTTATATTTGAGGTAAATTATATAGATATCTTACTTTTATTAGAGTGAAAGATGGTGGGGTTCAGGGATAGTTAAAACAAAGTGAAGTTCTTAGAATATATATATATTTAAAATAGTTTAATAGTAACAACTTTAATACTACATAGTTTAATGGTATAAACAACTTATCAACATAACACAACTTCAACGTTCTTGTTTCTTTCATGTTCAAACTCTTTCTGCTTCGCGTTCGCATGCTCCCCGTCATATATTCTTCCAAACAATCGTTTCCTTTCTTTCTAATTGTCAACTTTCTCACTTGATGCATTCGATCAAGTTCACCCAAAATTCCTGGTCGCTCAGTTTTCTCAAGTGTTCATCTTTCGTACGTTAGAAACACTCTAGTCTAAATATTCTATGTTCACATGGCTATCGCTCGACTCAAGCAGTTTACACATTTTCCTAAAATCGTAACTACTCAATCGCAATCCTATATTAGTAACGTATAAATAATTTTTCAACCTAACAACTTCAATGTCCTTGTTGCTCTCACAATCATGCTCTTGCATTCTTCCCATGATATATTCTTTCAAACACTCATTTCCTTTCTTTCTAATTGTCAATCTTTCGCACTCGATGCATTCGATCACGTTCATCCAAAATTCCTGAGTCGCTCAGTTTTCTCAAGTGTTCATCTTTCTCACTTTAGAAACACTCTAGTCTAAATATTCTATGTTCACGTAGCTATCGCTCGACTCAAGCACTCTTCACATTTTCCTAAACTCACATCCACTCGATCGCATTCCTACACTTATGAACGGGAGTGTACATCGACCCGTGGCAGGATTTCGTCGAGCCCCGGTGTCACGTTTGCCGTACCCTGACGTACAGCTGTATTGGCGATGATAAACAGTCGATGGACAAATCATCGAGATGTATGCTTGGCCACGTAGCCGAATTCGCTACGCGATTCCGTGATTTACATGTAGAAGCGAGGCATCGCGGGAAAGCGATCGTGTCTGTCCTCTGCCGACTATCAATTGAGAACGCCGCCCGTAGCCAGCCCCGTGATTCGTGTAAACGTTGTAATACTTGTCGTACCAGAAAGCCATTTATCGCTGTCCTCTCGCTGCGCCCACGCAAATCACGCTTTGTCACGCCGATGATCGCGGAGGCTTTGTACTCCACCCTCCCCCCTTCATTCGCCAGCCCGCTCGCCACCCATCCTTGATACCTGACATTATTAGTATCGTCGCGTATGGTTTATGAGCGGAGGCTCTTTAGAGGAAACGTGGTTATCTGCGTGCGTACACTCACGCTCGAAAGTCTTAGAACTTTCGTTCTCGCTTGCAATTAGAATATGGGAACCCATTTTGTTCGGTCCTTAGTTAACCCCTTGACGTACTTTGACGAGTCTCACTCGTCATGACAAAATCGAACCAAACATGAGTGTCACTAGTCAGACTCGTGGAATCAAATGCGAGTCAAACGTGAAAATCGCGAGTTTGGCACGTAGAATAAAAATTGGGCCAAATATACTAAAAATTGTTTGATGGGAGAGGTAACGATTGAAATATTTGATTTTTTTCTATCGGGTGGGCCTGGATCTCATCGAGTTAAATGGTATGGCAAGGGGTTAATAAGAATAAAGACGCGAGATATCTACTAACATCCGATTACACGAGATATATATATATAAGCATTTTTCATGACCAAAGATCAAGACAGATCCTTGTAAGCATCCGACCAGGTCACTCGCTCGCAGACCCTTGATCGCAGCACTAGTATCCATTAAATTTAATAAGTAGAGAAAAAAAGTGTTGTCAATTATTTAATCCAGCCATTAGAAGATACAAGTTGCGTTGGGTATCAATACGCCCAAACAATTAGTATCCACCAGATTTAAAGGGATTAACCCTTTGCGCTCGAGTGGCGACTGTTCGCAAATTTTCAGACTTTAGTTAGTTTGTTTATTAGTTAGACTCGGAGGCTAAATACTCATATATGTAAATTTTAGTATATCACTTAATTAAACTAAATGACGTATAAAATAGGCGAATCATAGTAAATATTTCGAATTTGGATATTTTTGAAGGTAGTATTTATTAGATGATTAACAGTCACCTCTCGAGTGCAAAGGGTTAATTTGCCATCGGTTTTGCTTATGGTATGAGTTCACTGTGAGGAATAAACGATTGAATGGAAAATGAAGAAAAATGTTACAGTTTCTTTGTTTCTTGGTTTCTGCAAAGATACAAGGAAACAAGCAGACAAGAAAGCAAAGAAGACCCCAATTCACCACTTTATTTTCCTTGTCAAGCTCACTTTAACTCTTTGGGATTAGGTGGGTTAAAACTAGTCCTACCTTTTGCTTAGCGTTTTATTCATGGTGGGATATATTCTAACCCATCCCGAAAAGCTGAGGTTACTCATAGTCAAAGAATTTAATGTTTTAATAATCGAAACAAATGTTTTTTTCCATCTTTTTCTATTAAAAAAAAATTCCGTGCAACTTGGGATTTTATTTTCATCCAAATCGTGTTCCTCAAAGAATTAGACAGTGGCAGACACCACTTCATGCATCTCTGCGATTCCTAATTTTTAGTAGTCAAACCGACATTGCTTTAGGCATCATCTTCATCTCTTTCTCTTTCTCCCTTCTTCGTCCAACTTAATCTTCCAAATCGAATTGAAACAATACATTAGTATTGTTTGTCGACAAGGTCTTAAAATAATGCTCTAGAAAAGGACAATCGAATTCTTATTCTTCATGCACTATTGTCTGAATCGCTTTAAAACGTGGAACATTTAAATCGTCTGAAAACTGACAGAAGATTGCACGCAGGATTCGTGCATACATGATTGAACAACGAGATTATCGCTCTAAGATATACGATTTCTTAGACGTATTACTGTATAAGATATATTCATGTTTTAACCAATAAAAATTCTCAATTTTCAATATTTGGAAAGCTCAATCTAACTTAAATTTCTTATTTAAAAACATGTTTCAAAAATGAAATATTAAATCCCTCCTTTCTAGTCCTTAGATAAGTAAAAAGAACCGCTTTTAATTTAGTCTCCGATTTGACATCAGGATCGAATTCACTCAGTTTGAACACTGGTATTCGAACGAGATTTTTCAGCAAACGATCACCGGAGAATGGCGCGCGGCTGTTCATGGTGACAGCCGAGAAGGTCGCCTGGATGGTATTTTTGGGGAGCCCGGTTGCGTTTCGAGCGGCATTCCGTTTCGAAGTCACGTATGATTAACGCGTAACAATGATTGACAGTGATTGATCGCAATTTACATTTTCCCTCGTTTCTTTTTTCCCCTGGAACCGAGCCGAATCGGCTGTGCGGCGATCGATCCACCGCAAATCATTACCCGGTCGCGTTACGCGTGCAATTTGCGCGAACGCGAGCATATCGCGGCAGAAAGCTATTTGCCGCCGTTCTAATGGCGACCCCCCTATGGCAGATTAATCGTCACGCAGCGTCGCGCTCGCCCCTTGTAAAAGCAACACACCTTTATGGATCGCCAGTCAGTTTCACGTGGAAACGGTGAACGATTCGTCGAAACTTTTGTTAGTGTCGGGTTTTAACACTATTCCTACCACAACCGATCAAATGACCGTTTTTAAAATTTCAATTAGAATTCCATAGATACAATGTAATTGAATCGCCTTTAAATTTTAGACTTTTCCTCAAATATACGTATAATACATTTTTCAACATTCACTTCTTTTTTCATTGTTTATTTTTTGAGAAAAATTTGTAGTCTGTCTTACAATGAAGGAATGTCGCGATAGGAATAGGTATACGTGAAGTGTCGGTAGGAATAGTGTTAAATAATAAGACACTCTGTTTAATATTATACATTTATTATATTTAATTTATTTAACATCTATCACTAACATGCTCTATCTTTACACTACGTCTATTTTCGAACGAAAGCATGGGAGAACTGCCCAGTGCCGAAACATCCACGGAATAAATAGGGAGTCTCGCTAGAGGTCTTAATCCTTAATCGTTCAATTCGTTCATCGTTAATTCGTTCAATCGCTCTCATCTCTCGTTAATCGTTAATCGTTCATAGTGCGTTATTAGAAGTCGTAGTATTAATCGTCATCGAACGAAAGCATGGGAGAACTGCCCAGTGCCGAAACATCCACGGAATAAATAAAGAGCCTCGCTAGAGGTCTTAATCCTTAATCGTTCAATTCGTTCATCGTTAATTCGTTCAATTACTCTCATCTCTCGTTAATCGTTAATCGTTCACAGTGCGTTATTATAAGTCGTAGTATTAATCGTCATCGTTGTATCAACTTGTTGTAATAATCACTGTTGTAATAGTTGCGGCCTTAGACCTTATCCTGCCAGTAGTTTATGTACAACGCCCATCGGCCAATAAATAATTCCCTACAGCATAATGCAATAATTCTGTAGGAATGTGATCGAGCGGATGCGAGGCTGGAAAAGTCGGAAGAGTACTTGAGTTGGGCGATTATCGTGTGAACGCAGAATGTTTGGGCTCGAATGTTTCTAAGGCGTGAAAGATGAGAACTTGAGAAAACAGTGCGACTGCGAAATTCTGGGTGGTCGTGACCGAATGCGTAGAGTGAGAAAGGTTGACAATTAGAATGAAAGGAAACGAGTGTTTGAAAGAATATATGACGGGGAAAATGCGAGCGTGGGGCAGAAGGTATTAGACGGTGAAGGCAGAAAGGATTGGACGGTGAAGTGAGAAGTTAAGTAGCCAGCGTAGAGCAAAGAACCGTGTAGTTTGCGAAGCATAAGCGCAGTATAGGAAAGGTTATAAATGAAAAATGGAAAAGAAAGAAGAGTGAATAAAATAATAAATATACGTGTATTTAATAAAACTAAAAACGACACAAACGAACACAGAATAACAAACTACGCTTGTGCTACGCAAACTACGCTTATGCTTCGTAAACTACACAGTTCTTTTCTCTACGCTGGCTACTTAGCTTCTTCAACACTCTTTCTACGCTCAATACTTTCTCCCTTCGTCGTCTAATACTTTCTGCCCCGCGCTCGCATCTTCCCCGTCATATATTCTTCCAAACACTCGTTTCCTTTCATTCTAATTGTCAATCTTTCTCACTCTACGCATTCGGTCACGACTACCCAGAATTTCTCAGTCGCACTGTTTTTTCAAGTTCTCATCTTCCACGCCTTAGAAACATTCGAGCCCAAACATTCACGCGACAATCGCCCAACTCAAGTACTCTTCCGACCTTTCCAGCCTCGCACCCGCTCGATCATATTACTACAGTAGTTTGTTATTTTGCGTTCGTTTGTGTCGTTTTAGTTTTATTAAATACACGTATATTTATCATTTTATTCACTCTTCTTTCTTTTCTTTTTTTCATTTGTAACCTTTCCTATAATACTGTGTTTGCGAAATTTGACGGGGTGACTATTAGTCACCGCTCGTAGCGAAAGGGTTAAACCACGCACTCCGACCTCAGCAACTATCGTGTGACATAGCTTTGAGTTATCTTGTTCAAATTTTCCAACGTCCCGTTGTTCGCGTTCATCGAACGAACCGATGATGTTCCACGGGTTTGGTTTGCATTCGCGCGTTAATACTCTTATTCATCATCGCGCAGCGCATTGAACGGAAAAGCGGAATGCAAAGCTGGCCACTTTCTTTGCCGCCGTTAATGCGTTATCGCGTGGAGCAGAAGTTAATTATAATTTCCGACGATATTGAATGCATTCGGTTTGGCGAGCGCCGTTGAAATTTAATATCACCGCAACGCGACGCGGCCTCGCGAGTTTGTTTATAATTATTATGATCGAGAAAATATATACGTGTATCGGAAATCGCGATCTCGATGGGATTCGCGAACGGTGGCTGCACGCAGTTTTTGGCCCGTAAATATGATCTTTGACGGCTTTGAAGCTCGCGCAAATTGAAATCACCCAACCAGGTGATACCGACTATAAACACGAATTTCGAAAACGGATATTTATCGTGGAATACGATTTTCTAATGTATGCAAATCGAGAGCGTTGGTTATTGCTTTACGCAGAAATTACTCATAACCAATCAATGGTTGAATGTGTTTTTTTTTTTACGAAAAATCGTTTGCATTAATGAATTCCAGGAGACAATACGTGGAAATTCGAAAGAAATATAAGGCATGAATAGAACGTGGTTATCAACAGGTTAAAGCTGATTGTAATATTCACGTTCATTATCCTAGTGTAATATTAGATAAAACGTTCCGTTAAACAAATTCTGTCACTGTTATGTTTGTAGCACGCATAAGTAAATGGATGCTACTGTAAATGACGAGTTTGATTATTATTTGTACACTCAGGTATACGCTTCAAAATAACATTTGCAATGGCATATCTTTAATCCTTTCACCGTGAATAAGCGTATACTTAATTAGTTATTTGCTGAAATCATTGGATTCTTTCTATACCACAAAATCGTTCTTTCGTTGGTAGATAATTCATTCTGCAAAATTTAAATCATCACAGCTACATTTTTGCCCTACCAACAAGAAAATGCAACAATCACCACCTTTATAGTCGTATTAATCGTACCGGACGTTTCGCATTTCGAACATTCGAAGTTATTTTTAGCAGAATTTTAAACAAAACAGCATCAGGTTGATGTTGACAGTAATTTGGCAGCCGTCACTAATTCAGTCTCCCCTACCATACTAATTTAACCCGTAACACGCGCAACACTGAAACAAATAAATCGATCAAAGTGTATTACCTAGTTTCACCCCCACAGTATTTCACCGTCGTAAACGTCACTTCGTATTGTACTTACCTCCGCACCCGCTTTCATCTGTCGGTCATCTTTTTACAGCGTCCTGCGAGCACGCATTTAGGCACGTTGCGGCGAGGTTCCGCGAACGCATCGAAGAGGACCCCGTTCTGCCACGCACCGAGCGCGGTTAACGAAGACCGCTTGAATTTATGGGACATAAACTCGCCCGTTTCGTGTGCTTTTACGAGGGCCGAGCGGCCTCGTGACAGGCCCCGAACTGCAGCGAGGGAACCTTCGCCTAGAGGGGTCCTCGCATCCTGTACTATTTAATAAACGGTGATTTACACGTGTTTCACCGCTCCGACAAATTGTGCCCGTCCTCGAGGGCGTGCATCCGCTTACCGCGCCCTCTGGCGCTGCGCTCGCTTCAAAATGGCGGACCTTGTTCGTCTCGCGATCACGCGTGCAGGTAAATTTGACGATTACAATCCCTTTGACTTGTAATCACGAGTCTCGTGCAGATTGTATTATGCAGTAGGTAGCTTAACACATTGAAGACGGTGTGCGATGAAAAATGATTTACATATTTACCCAGACATATCCAAATCAGCTTTTATCTTCTATGTATATAAAAATGAACGTGTGTCTGTCTGTCTGTCTGTCTGTCTGTACTCGATAGATTCAAAAACCATACATCCAGTCGTCGTCAAAATTTGGGAAATTATTCGGTATATCCCCGGGAAGGTTTTTGAAAATTTTTTTTAAATTCAGAGTTGGGGTTCTAGGTGCTCCCGAACACATGTCCCAAAAATATCAAAATAACATTTAATTAGTAATATTTGTTAAAAGTGTAACCATGAATAAATTGTAATTAATAAAATTCAGCAAAAATTGTTGGTCATAATAGTAATTATTTTTGCAAATTTTGCTCATGAGGTTAAAAACCTGTTAATTTGACGGGTGCCATAAACCTAGTTAAATATAAATTTAATTAGTATTTGCTTTTATAGAATACTGATTTTAGGTGCAAGAAATCTTATTTTTTGTATTTAACAGTATTTTTTTTACTATTCTTCGCTGGTTTGAAGAACAATTTCATTTCAACCGTATCCAATGAAAATTGGGAAATTAATTGAGATGGGCAATTTTCATTGCAATCCGCTATATGTCACAGACATTACATTCTAGTATGATTTTGAAGTTCTGTTAAAAGATTGATCTAATAATAATTTCACTCAAAATTCACAAAAGCATATGGTTACTTATAGAGTGGAATACAACTCTTTTGCAGGTGTAGATAACCTTCCTGTTGAAGGAGTTTTACAGCTACCTCTCATGTCGATTTCTCCTTATATGATTAGTCATAAGTGGATAGTATCATGTGAAATTTAATGACTGGGTAATTTCCTTGTAGGAAGTTACTTTCAAGAATGAGAAACTGCTGATTATTTATTCATTTACCTACGGGAAGAATCCATTAGAGACATACCCACGAACGTTGAGGAAGAAACTAATCAAATTACACAATTACAATGAAATAATAAAACGTTGATATGTAGTTAGAATTGATGTAAAACATTGGTAATGTTCTTTTAAACATCGGTGGGTGGTATGAAGAAGAAATGAACAAAATGGTGTATATATAAAATAGAAATTATCAAAGGAATGAATATTAAAAGCCTGCATTAATGGAGTATATGTAAAGAAAAAATTAACAAAATATTCCACATTATTTGTCATTCATAGATATTCAGTCGACGCAGCTAAAATAATTGTTGCACAAAGTGTACGCAAAGTAATTGTTTCAAATCTGTTAGAAATTGAATACAGAAATACTACGAAGCAAAAATTAACCATAAACCAGCATTCTCTTTCAACGTACTTTTTCAAGGGCTTCTAAGAACACAAGCCACATCTTGCATTTTAGGAAGTTCGAAAACAAAAAACAGAACAAAGGGGTTGTAGGACCCGGACGGGGTTGTAGGAATTTCGACCACTGCGTTTTGTTAGTTCCATAACAAAGCTTACAAGGTTCGGTCACAGTTGCCCTGTCTCGTGTTAGATAATAGCAAAAATAAAGTATTAACCCTTTGCGGACGAGTGTCGGATATATCCGCCCAACTTTCGCGCTGCGGCTGGTGTTTGTCTGTCCTAAACGACACATATAAGACACACATGGGTATACTAGCCTAAGAAGTCAAGTTGGCCTAAATTTATTTGTTTATGATTTTGTTAGATTTTATGAAAGACTTATTTAAATACAGCTTTAGTTTTTATAATACAAATGCGCGACGTAACTATTTTCTTTACTGCTCCGTCCGCAAAGGGTTAAAGAGTTTATTTCATTTAACAATATAAAACCCCATTCCTAATAAAATCCGAATTATACTTTTCCTTTTCTAATCAAATTTTTAACAAAAGACTCGCAATATTCTATTGCTCTCAACGTGAAGGATGCGGAAAATACGAGAGGGTTCTATTAATCATCCAGCGTTACTACGGTATTAAACGGTAATACTTTCCAGGATCGCGTAGGTCGAGGAATAAACGTGGTAGCAGTATTTTAAAAATAAGGAAATACGAGCACCGTATTTTGATTAAGAACATCGCGCCGTGCGAAACACGCCCCCGGACACTTTTATGCTCCCTTTTGCACAAGACAACGCTTCCTGACCTATTTATTACGGCCATTTACATGACTCGTACACCGCGAGCAAATTCTATCTTAACCCGGATGCAATCCTTTGTTGTGCGCGGCTCACGAAATTACGATGTATAAAAGATACTAATTTCATGGAAAGATTCATTCCCGGAGCGAACGCAGGTCCGCGTTCTAAGTGGACGACATCCACTTTTACCTTCGTGCCCGGAAAATTGCATTTCTGTTGCTTCTAAAACTTGTTTATACTTTGTGCAAGGGATTGTGTAAGAAAAAAAAATCCTAATGCGATGATTCGATTTTTTGACGCACTGCAGTTCAAAGGTGAACGTGTTTAGTTGAGTTTATTATTAAGCGTATGCAGAAGCTTTAATCTTTTTTATCATTTCCTAATTCTTTTTGAATAATTCAAGTATCGCAACAACAACAGATAGTTCGATGTCAATTTTATAAATCATTCACCTTTAACCTTTGAATTCGGGAAATTGCATTTCTGTTGCATCTAAAACTTGTTTATACTTTGTGCAAGGGATTGTGTAAGAAAAAAAAATCCTAATGCGATGATTCGATTTTTTGACGCACTGCAGTTCAAAGGTGAACGTGTTTAGTTGAGTTTATTATTAAGCGTATGCAGAAGCTTTAATCTTTTTTATCATTTCCTAATTCTTTTTGAATAATTCAAGTATCGCAACAACAACAGATAGTTCGATGTCAATTTTATAAATCATTCACCTTTAACCTTTGAATTCGGGAAATTGCATTTCTGTTGCATCTAAAACTTGTTTATACTTTGTGCAAGGGATTGTATAAGAAAAAAAAATCCTAATGGGGTGATTCGATTTTTTTACGCATTGCAGTTCAAAGGTGAACCTGTTTAGTTGAGTTTATTATTAAGGGTATGCAAAAGCTTTAATCTTTTTTATCATTTCCTAATTCTTTTTGAATAATTCAAGTATCGCAGCAACACCAGATAGTTGGATGTCAATTTTATAAATCATCCACCTTTAACCTTTGAATTCGGGAAATTGCATTTCTGTTGTATTTAAAACTTGTTTATACTTTGTGCAAGGGATTGTGTAAGAAAAAAAAATCCTAATGCGATGATTCGATTTTTTGACGCACTGCAGTTCAAAGGTGAACGTGTTTAGTTGAGTTTATTATTAACCCTTTCGCTGTGAGCACCACTTATAGGCGGCATCTAAATGTATTTTATATTTTAATAATTTTATATTTTAATAACTTTGTATTTTAATAATTTTGTAAGCCTTTTCATATTAAAAATGTAGATATATTTATTACATTAGAGCAACGATTATTTTATTCAGCACGGTTGTTATTTAAGGATTTAGAAAAACGTATATACAGAAACCGCACGCACTGTACATATTTCTGACGCGTACTTTTGGTACTTCGGCGGATTGGACAGCTGAAACGAAAGGGTTAAGCGTATGCAGCAGCTTTAATCTTTTTTATAATTGCCTAATTCTTTTTGAATAATTCAAGTATTGCAACAACACCAGATAGTTCAATGTCAGCTTTATAAATACTCGAAGTGGCAATGAATTATTTGCGTTTAAAGTAATTACAACAGAACGCTGAAGAAGAAAGATTGAAACTATAAATTGTAGTGATAAAAATGAAATTATTATTTAGCTTCTTGTAGTTATTGCCAAACATTAAAATTTTTGTTAATAAAGCAGTTGATGAATTAACTTTACTTTAAAATCCTCCATCACATTCCATTGAATCATGTTCTTATCTTAACACAAAATATGTTACAAACTTTTCATACAACTAAAGAAAGTTTGTACTCCTTCCTTTCAATCGTAAATCAAATCATTCAAATTCAATCGTATCCTTTTTTACGAATTACAAATTCTTTCAATGAATTTCTCGCATATTCGAAAGTTGCAGCAAGCTAAAAATCTTCCTAAACACAGGTAACTTCTTCGTAACGTTTTACAGGCACGACATTATTCGTTAACTTCTTCTTCTTCGACTCTGACGGAACGTGCACAGAAGAATCTATCGCACGGAAACGACGGCAAAGTGGAAAAATCCAGAGTTCCTGGTCGATTTTCAGCGAAGCTTAGGCCGCCCATGCACGCGGGACGGGTTCTGTGCGCGAAATTTTAAACGAGTTTCAATAGATCGTCTTAAGCCGACGCTCGAGGAAGTTCCGCGGAAACTTTCGTCGGATCGATTTAAGCGGATTTCGAAGTGGATGTTTTAACGGACCCCGTGATATCCGCTCGCGGGAACAAATTCGGCGTTCCGGGATCGCGTGGTAATTTATCGCCCAGGAGGGAATAATAAATTTTCTCAACAACACCTTTTCTTTGCGAACGTTCGTCGTCTTTGATAAACCGCGAATGTTTGAGGGGAACAAACAAAATTAATCTGCTCGAGGATACAGAGATTATGTAGCTACGGTAGCGGACAAAAGTTTAAAACCAAAGGGTGAAAGAAAATAAACAAATTAATCAATAAGAAATAATGGTGTAAATAAAATTTGTATTCTATGCTAATCAGTAAATAGTGTTGTATCGTAATTACAATAAAAGTGAATAGATAAACAATATTTCCGTAAAATTATGTTCTACATTGTTCTGTCGTCTTAAACTTTTGACCGCTACTGTACGTTGCAGCCACTGCTCCGCCATTTTTAATTACAAACTTCATTCTGGTATTTAAATGTTTGACCCGTTAAAAACCGATATCGGATCGAATCAACATTTCATTTGTAATTACCTTTCGTTTAATTTACGTTGCAAAATGTTGCTTGTTAAGGATCAGTATTTAGCAATGAAAATTTATTATGTTTATGCATTAATATTGTATCAATAATTTTTAACAGGTTAACAAAGTGGCAGGTAATCAGCGCAGCTGCTGATTATTTCGTAATTGTACAGCAAATACACACTCACTTTCAGTTCGTTAAAACTTTGAACATCAGAAGTATAATCACGATGAAATCGAGTGAGACATAACCACAAATATTAATCAACATACTCCAGGAAGTAGAGCTTTCCAATTTATTTGCAGAAACGAAGTTGCATTAACTCATTTAAACGTGGGAAACTCAAGTTACCCCTGGTTAAAAAACCTAAAGATCAGTCGACCATTTTAAATGGAATAATTAATGGCGAAAGACCGGGAAATTTAAATTTCATTTAAACTCGGCTAGCGAATACTCCAACTGTGTATATTTTTTTCCTATTTCACAAATCTTTTTCAGCGAAAATTAAACATACCAATTACAGAGCTATATCCTGATGGAATATTAAGGCAAAAGGGTCGTGGCAACTCCAATAATAAATACAAAACACAAATTATATTTTATACACAAGTTTGGGGACGAATCACATAAAACGAAGTACAAGAAGAAAACGGCAACTAATGATAATAAAAACAAGGGAAAGAGAACATGAGCATATTACATATAATCTATGAGATAAAAACACGATAATCCTAATGTCACAGGACCACCATTGATGCCGCAATTATACAATTATAGAGGAAATTGAAGTGAGATGATAGGGCTCAGGTGTGAATAAAATAGAGTGAAGTGCTTAGAATATTAATAAGTTTAATGATAACAATTTAAACAACTTTACAGCTTAGCAACTACTACGTAAGTAGTAAGAACTTCAAAATCACACTCTTTTTGCCACGTGCTAGCATTTTCTTCATCATATATTCTTCCAAACATTCGTTTCCTTTCATTCTAATTGTCAGCCTTTCTCACTCGATGCATTCGGTCACGATCACCAAGAATTCCTCAGTTTTCTCAAGTGCTCATCTTTCGCGTCTTAGAAACACTTGTTGTATGCCTGCACATAATATTATCTTAAGTTAAGACTACCTACTCATCCTCCAGTAAACATCCCAAAATCCTTTCCCAATACCCGATGATTTCACCCTCCTGAGTCATTTCCGAACCTTGTCCGCAACACCTCATCCCTTACTAACCACCATCCCAAAACAACCCTCACTTCTCCATTTTAAAGTTATAAAAGCCCCGAATCCTTCCCTGGAAAAAAAGAACAGTTTGGTTCGTCTTAGAACTTACGTCTGTACCGAATATTTCTCCGATATTAACACATTACCGACCGGTAGCCGATTAATCGGCTTTTCGTCACCAACGCTTACCGACCGGTAGCCGATTAATCGGTTTTAAGCTATTTCTTATTTGTACTAACCACTGTAATACGTAAAATGAATATAATTTAGCGTTAATCTAATGAAAATAAAAGATTTTATTAAATTTAATTATCCTATAATCACAGAAAGTAGACAATTTTGTTTGAGCATACGAAACGCACAGACACTCTCGCGCGATAGGCTAACAATAAACCAAAACAGAGCCGGTGCCAGGGAGAATCCGTGTCTGAGCAGCTGGTCGGACGTGCGTATGCTGTTGAAATGATAGCGGTCGGTAAAGTGTTAAAATAAAACTTTCGTCTTTTATTTCGCTGGAAGTTGCATTACTTTTATACACAAAATTAACCTGCGAACTACGGCGGAATACAACACACTCTAGTCCAAACATTCTGCGTTCAAACGGCTATCGCTCAACTCGAGCACTCTTCACATTTTCCTAAAATCTTACCTACTCAATCGCATTCCTACTGTGGCTGTTGTGTTGAAGTGCGAGAGAGAAGGAAAAGGAATGGGAAGGGATGGTTACGTCCGGGACCTGCTAGTTGGACTCATCAGTAAGGCTTACCTAGCAGGCCCCTGCCTCAGACATAGGGATAGGAAGGGACAGGTCAGAACTCGTATATACAGGGTGTTCGGACAGCCCTGGGCCTAAATTGAAAGAGTAACTTCCTGAGACATTCTAAGACGAAAATCAAGAGTAACGATTTTGCGTTTGAGGCTTTGTTTACGGGTTATAACTAGTTAAAGATATCGTTTAATCCGGACCGTTCGACGCTTGAGAGCGGGTAACCGAGGCAACTCGGTCAGTAACGTCGCTGAGTCCACAGTGATGCTCAAGCGTCGAACGGTCCGGATTAAACGATATCTTTAACTAGTTATAACTCGTAAACAAAGCCTCAAACACAAAATCGTTACTCTTGATTTTCGTCTTAGAATGTCTCAGGGAGTTACTCTTTCAATTTAAGCCCAGGGCTGTCCGAACACCCTGTATAGGAACCGTGACCCGGCTCGAGCACTTGCGAGAAAGGTGCTCGCTAGCTCCCTCCTAGTGGCGAGTGTAGGAAGGTCGCCACACTACAATTATTTATTGATTTCCAACACATTCAATAATCGTTTTTATCGAACGAGATATTCCCGCGAATCGCGAGCGCAAACACCGACGCTTCTAGCGGTGCCTCTCGTCAATCCTCTGTTCAAGGTCGATTTTGTAGCCGCGGAGCTGTAATCACCGCGGAAATTAGCAAAGCAGTTTTGACGGTCAAAAGCGTATCGCGCGTTTGCCGTGGCCAGCATAAAGCGAGGCTGCGTATTTAACCGTTGCGACGTTTGATGCGATTAAGCGATCCGTTGGACCGCATTCGACCGCGCGGAGCGGCGATCATTCGATTACTCCTCGTCTCGGTTTTCGCTAATGCTGCACAGACCACGAACACGCGGGGAAAACTTCGTCGTTTTCCTAGATTACGAGTGAAATCGTGCCGGACGACACGGACGACTCTTCATTGACTGCACCTTCGCGCAATTAGCACTTTGACGGTCGTGTAAGTTGTGGTCGCGTTCTGGTCGGTAAATCGAGTTCGCTGATGAACGAAACGAGTCGCAATGGAAGAGAAGTAACACGCGCCGGCAGATTTTGCGAGTTTTCACTTGTGATTATGAGAATCGGTCTTGAGAGGTAGTAAAAAGTTTCATGGCCTAAGATATTTGTAATAAGTCTGAATTATTCGATGTGTAAATTAATTCGACGTCTTTGCATTTAACGCTTTGTAACTTCCGTTTAAATTAAAACACCTTTCCTACCCTATGGTGATTTGAAAGTACCGTTATACTCTAAAGTACATTAATACAATCAAAATACTGAGTACAGAGAAAATAAATCTTTATTTATACCTTCTGTAGAAAATCATAGTAAATTTGGGAAACTTTACCGCAGTGAATTCATAAAGCTGCTATGAATATTCACCAGTTGGTCATTTTGATTGTTCTGGGTAGTTCCAGTGTAAATAACCGACAATTAACCCTTTGGGTACATTTGACGTGTGAGACTCGTCATTTGCTTATTTGGACGAAGTTACGGTGGAATTTAAGGAGTAGACGTTGATGTTTGATGCCAATAGGAGTTGGTCGCAAACGATTGCCTGATATTTGTTTCATTTATATATTTATTTATATTGTGTAACTAAAATGCTGTTTCAAAAATATATTTATATCACCAATATAAGTACATTTCAGATAAAATGTATTACTTTTACATATTAATCCATATAGCGGCAAATTAAATCAGTCCCATGGGCATAAAAATCTTCAAATAATTCAGTACTCAAACGGTTAAAGTGTACCTATTTGCATGGAAGGGATCAAATTGAAAATTACACGAAAGAATACCGAATGCACAAGAAACAAATCTTTATTCGTACCGTTTACAAAAAACTATGTTGAATTTTGGAAGTTGTATCACGGTAAATTCATAAAGTTACTATGAACAATGATCAAATCAGTTATTTTGACTGCTCTGCTAGTTCTAACGTTAAAGTACGCAAGTTTCTTTTTGTTCTACAAAAGTTTTCGATTTTAAATAGTTCCAAGGTGTTACCAAGGTTCGACTGTAATAAGTACGATGATCTTTTTATAGAATTTGTATGGTTACACGTGGATGTATCACGGTAAATTCATAAAGTTACTATGAACAATGATCAAATCAGTTGTTTTGACTGCTCTGCTAGTTCTAACGTTAAAGTACGCAAGTTTCTTTTTGTTCTACAAAAGTTTTCGATTTTAAATAGTTCCAAAGTGTTACCAAGGTTCGACTGTAATAAGTACGATGATCTTTTTATAGAATTTGTATGGTTACACGTGGTTACCGGCGCTCCCAATCGAAGGGAACGGATGTCACAAGAGTTTCGGGAACGAGTTCACGTTCCATGGTGTTATTCTAAGCGACGTTCTGTCCCGGGAAAGGGGCATTAGTCATTTTCCACGCTGACAGCCGCTTTAAAGCTGTTTCCACCGAAACCGTTATTTAGCACGCTACTGTTCCCGCTTTGCTTCTTTTTGTGGCCCGTGACGTGCGGTTCTTCGCATTGTTGCGGACGAAAGGAGATTACACCGTGCAAGAAAGAAAGAGAGACGTTCTTCGATCGAAGATCTCTCTCATCGACCATCCTGAGCCGTTGAATAATTACCGTTCCCCGATCATGCTCGTCACGAGCTTTTCGAGCATATTCGGTTAAGTCAGGTTTCTCCGATATTCCTCTTCAAATGCTGCGTTTACTTCGTTAATTATCTCATCGAAGGGGTTAATTAAATTCAGTTCTTGTTATTACACCTTTGTTACCTTCTCTCTAATCTTTAAAATCCAATATTGTAGTGGTTTTGCGTGAACACCGAAATTTGTTTCTATTCTTCTTGCTCATTTTGTCATTGGCATTTAAACGATGCATTTACCGACCAGAAACGATTAAATACTATGGATTAACTTTATATTTAATCATTTTCTGTATGATTCTGCTAAATAAAACCAGCAATATTTGCTTTACACATTTTGTACAACATTCTGTAGATCTAGGTCATTGAAATATCTGTTTCTAGGCTTAGTGCAAGGTTTCTGCGTGAAAATGTTCAAATTTAAAAGGATGTTTGAAACCACGAATTTCACTTAATCAAGTTAGTCGTTACAATCGAGTTTTCAGTCCTTACTGGGATACAGAAAGAAAAAAGTGCGGAAAAGCGAATTTGAATTCAGACACGATATAAATATAATCCAAAATTTTTAAATCACGTACAGTGGCTCCAAAAAGTATTTGTACACTGTATTACAAATAAATTCATTTAACTTTAATATTCTGATCTCAATTAGTGTTTTTAATAAAACTTTATGGATATGCAGAGTGTAACAGTTTATGTATGGTTTAATTTCTTGTTTTATAACTAAATACCATTTTAAGGAAGCAAAATCAACGTTAAAGTTTCAGTGTTTTTTTCTCATTTTTTAATCTAACATTGTACTGATGCGTGATAAAGCAAAACCATTTTTAATGCTCTATCTCTCTGCCATAAAAAAATATTCCAAAGGAACCTGTGTTCAGAGCACGAGAAATCACGAAAGCTTTAAGGGTCGTTTTCACACCCTTTATAAGATTTACTGTAGCTGAAAAAATTGCTTCATGCAGGACTCATTATGCTCTATGTACATACAAAGCTTCATTGAAATCAGAATTTTAGGTTTAAGTGATTGTCCTTGTAATATAGTGTACGAATACTTTTTGGAGCCACTGTACATCAATCATTCCTCCGTATATTTTCTACATTTCACAACAGTTTTTCAATGAAAATGAGACACACTTGATAACGTCAGGAAATTTATCTCCAAGAGATGAACATTTTCGTATGATCCAAAATTATCCAAATCCCTGAGTTCATTATAATTTATACCAGTTAAGCAACTTTCTAAGAACTATCCATTTTCATACGCCTTCCGCTTAAGCGTGAACATGCATTTACCTCCACGCGTGTTTCCCTAAAACCGAACAAATTGCGTTAAAACCTTGTTAGTACCGGGGACACTTTGAACACGGAGACAACAGACACTGAGTTTCTTCCCCTTGAAATAACATTTCAGACTACTTAACGAAATTTTCGCGGCACGGTTACACGATCGTTACGCTTTACAACGCGTCTTCGCGGATCCGGCTTTAACAACTTCGCAACCATGAACGAGATATACCTGGCTACCCAATATCGTTCGCGTGATACCATGGGCGAGGTGTCTCGATAGTCCATTTTTCTATGTTTACCTGCTGAATGTCGTTCAGCGAACGCTGTGGACAGCACAGTTTCGCGCTCTTTTGATTATGTGTCGAAATATTATTTGTTCTTCAAATTTTTTATATATTTAATTTCTAACTTATTATTTTATGAAATGCTATTATTTATTGTACTAGTATTATGTACTATTATGTATATGTTATATATACAGGGAAGGTTATAAATGAAAAAAGGAAAAGAAAGAAAAGTGAATAAAATAATAAATATACGTGTATTTAATAAAACTAAAACGACACAAACGAACACAAAATAACAAACTACGCTTATGCTTCGCAAACTACGCCTATGCTTCGTAAACTACACAGTTCTTTGCTCTACGCTGGCTACTTAGCTTCTCACTTCACCGTCCAATACTTTCTGCCCCACGCTCGCATTTTCCCCGTCATATATTCTTCCAAACACTCGTTTCCTTTCGTTCTAATTGTCAACCTTTCTCATTCTACGCATTCGGTCACGACCACCCAGAATTTCTCAGTCGCACTATTTTCTCAAGTTCTCATCTTTCACGCCTTAGAAACATTCGAGCCCAAACATTCTGCGTTCACACGACAATCGCCCAACTCAAGTACTCTTCCGACTTTTCTAGCCTCGCATCCGCTCGATCACATTCCTACATATATATTATATAAATTGTGAGCTCGCTGGGTTTTCTCGACAGGAAATCGGAAGAGCGCAAAAGTGGTACGCAAACGGTTAACAAACAAAACTTATTTCATTGATAAAAAAATATGGTATTGTAACTTTAGTTCTTTGAATTATCACACAGCACAGTCAAATAAGAAACGCATACGAAATGTCTGTTCATTTGAAAAAGAACCGTTTTGAAATGGTACTTCCCATAGAGTTTATTTTAACTTAATACAAGCTATTATGAATTAAAATAAACAAAGTAGCCAGACTAACGAATATTCTAAAATGTATATTTTTTAAAAGATCGTTATTTGTTCTTCTTCAGGAACAAAAATTACAGTTGATTCGTTGAATAATAATATGAATATATTTCTTTTTATCTTTGTATAGAAAATTCTACTTTCACTTTATTTAATAGAGTGGAAATGATAGGGCTCAGGCATGCATAAAATAAAATGAAGCTCTTAGAATAGTAATAATATATATTTGAAAGAGTTTAATAATAACAACTTAAACGACTTTACAACTTAGCAACTACTATGTCCTTACTTCCTTCAGAATCAGTCAAACTTTCTGACTCACGCTTGAATTTTCCCCGACATATAGATTTCCAAACACTCATTTCCTTTATTTCTAATTCTAAACCTTTCTCACTCAATGCATTCAGCCACGTTCACCGAAAATTCCTGAGTCGCCAAGTTTTCTCAAGTGCTCACCTTTCGTTGCTTAGAAACCTGCGAATCCAAACATTCTACTCGCAACTTTCCTAAACTCGCATCCACTCGATCACATTCCTACATTTATGACGAGTATACTCGACATTATACGACAAAATTTTCTTTTCGTTCTGACCAGTATACTCGACATAAATGATTAAAGGGTTAATCGGCAACCTAAGCCCAACTTCCTCCCTTCAGCACCATATCCACACACCGAATCCTCTTTCGGGTCCAATCAATCTTCCGCTCAAAAACGCGTGCTCGAATGGAGCGTGTCGGTATCTCTCGCAGGCCCACCCCGCGCAGCCCGCCTGTGAATGCGTTAAACGGACGGTTTTTCGCGCGGCCATAAATTACCGTGCCACTAAGCGGGACAAGATAGCCTGAATGCACAGGAAGGGTCGCAAAACTTGCAGTATCTTCTCGGCAAAAACAATTTTTCTCGCTCCGTTCCTCTTCCTCCGCGATTTCCAAGTCCGCGTCGGTCGTCGTCCTCGCCTGCGACCCCTTCTTCGCCCCCCCTCCCCACCCCCCGATCCTCGTCCCGCGAGCCCTTAAATCATTCGGCGCTCGACGTGCGCGAAAATATCGGAAGAATTCGGAAGTAAGCGGCTGTGGCCCGGCTCCTTTTTGTCCGCCACGGCCTAGAAGGAGTGCGCGCGAGGGGCGGGGAGGGGGCTGGTGCATCGGTGTGTCGGTTGGAGAACGGGTGCACGCCTACGAGGAACGTGTCCCAAATAATCCCGAATTCGAACGGACAAGTGGGCGGACCTGGCCCAGGTCCAGTGGTACTTTCGGCACCGGTGTGCAGAGTGTGCCGTAGGATGAAAAGCACGAAGGCCCCCCGCTTTCGAAGGCAGGAATCGTTCTCCAAATCCCTCCTTCGTTTCCCGTCTGCCCCCGTTCCCCGCCCTGGTTGTTCGTCGCCTTTTTCATCGCATCCGATGGAAAGCGCGCGGCTCCTCCACCTCCTCGCTTCCCCGCGCCTGACTAACGCGGCGGGGATGAAGAGACTGTATTCAGCGTCTATTTTCGAGGAATTTCCCTCCAGCTAGCCCCCCCCCCTCCCCCCCGTACCCCACGTGTCCCCCTTTTACCGTGCTCGGCTTGCTTTTTCCGGAAGGATGCGAAGCATAGTTATTCCTATTGCGTCCACCTCGTTCGAATTCATTTTTCTTCCTCTTCTTCCTCTTTCTCCTGTTTCTTTCGTTCCATTCTTCCTTTCTTTTTGGAGAACAAATAGGTTTGCTGTAGGTCTGCTGCTTTTTGTGTCTTAACACTTGTCGTGCACCCGGTTTCCACCGACGATGTTCGTGTGGTTTAACTCGTACGTCGCACGCCGAATTAACCTTGTGCGACTAATTTTAGTTTAAAAGAGTAAGTAGACTGTATTGAATAAGGTCGATATAGTGACTAAAGTAAAAATAGTGTTATTATTATAATACTGAAGAAAAGTAACGAAATGGTAGTGAATGGTAATTAATGTTTTTCTCGCAAGCGTTTATTAGAAAGCGAAAATAAAAGATTTCTATGAAACACTGCATCTAGCTAAGAGATGAATAAAAATTGACAGTTAGTGCATTTTAAACATTATCACTAACTGGAGGATACTTTCAAGTAAAAAGTGTCCCATTGAACAGTTAAAAGCTTTTATTAGAAATCGAAAATAAAAGATTAATTCCTATGAAATATTGCATGTAGCATGTAGAGAATCCTAAGTTACGTAGAAGAGAGTCCTAGAGTGCAAATATTATTATAATCAATTAATTTCAACATGGAGGATACATTGAACAAAAAATTGCCCCATTGAACAGTTAAAAATTCTTATTAGAAATTGGAAATAAAAAATTTATTTCTAAGAAATACTGCATGTAGCAGTGTACTTCCGTGACGTCTTGAGTGAAACATGTGATTTCGACGTGGCAGTCGAAGGGTTAACCCTTCTTCACCTTCCCTTCGTTTATTCTCTTGTTCCCTGTTTCAGTTCGATCCAGGTGAAAACGTTCTTCGAAGATCCTGCTTCTCCAATTTTCTTCTCTTTTCTTTTCGAGCAAAAGGCACGCTTTCACTTTTACCGTTTCTTCCTCTTCTTCCTGGTTCTCCTTTCTCTCGGATAGAAAAGACGCTGCTTCTTTCGCTGCGACCACTTTTTCTTCTTCTTCTTTCTTTAGTAACGCTCTTCCGCGTTACCTTGCATCTTTCTACGACGACAGGGGCCGATGATTCACTTTGCTCGTTCCTTGTCGTTTCCTCGAGGGACGTCGTGCGACAGGTCGGATACCACTGCCACCGATTCGCGTGCTGTAAATATTCGCCGCGTCGTTTATGGCCCCGGCCGGTCCTTGGTTCTCCATGAACGGCACTAACTCATCCGGTACGACTCGTTTTCATATTTCGTCACCCTTAAACGCCGTAAGCGTTCAGGGAACAACAAAACAACGCGAACGCGGTACACAACTGTAAGCAACGATCAAGTTGCTCTAAGTATGGGCCCACTCTATTTTCAGCCGAACATCGTTCACTGTCGTTTACGAGCGCGTTCCGTTTAAACGTATTGACCGTGACCCGATGCATTGTACACGGTGTCACATTAAATCTGTTATAATTGATAACTCCCAGCTTGTTGGTTAAAGCGTTTATTGAAAAATAAAAGTACAAGTTGTGATGTATATGCAGTATCGTAGTTTTAACCCTTTCGCTTCGAGCGCCGTTTATAGGCGGCATCCAAATGTGTAGAAGAGAGGAGTATGCGTCGTAAGTAACTACTTATTACGATAATCAGGAAGTAAGAGATACGAAGACTGTTATAGATTTCTTGCGAGTGAACGCTGGTTTCTTTATTTTAGCGTTATTTTACATATATATGTAAAATATAAATATATATTAATAATTATTTAACACTTAGCCGACCGAACGGGGAGATCTCCCATTCCTTCCTTGACAAAGCAGTGCCATTGATTCTATTTAATGTTGTTATTAGTTGGTCCTAAGCTGATGTTGAATTTATTAAAAATTGTATTTTAGAAAATTTATGAACAGTACTAGTTCAAGACTGACTAATAACTAAAGCAAACAGAATCAATTGCAGCGCTCTGTTGAGGACAAAATGGGAGATCTCCCCATTCGGTCGGTTAAGTGTTAATAATTTTACATTTTAATAAGTTTGTAAGCCTTATTACATTAGAGCAACGATTGTTTTATTCAGCAGTTATTTTAAAATTGTTTTATTCAGTTATTTAACCCTTTGAGTGCTGAATACCCTTGGCCTAAGCGCTTCGAAGGGACGACGCACTATTGCTGGAAACTGAGTATTGTTACTGACAATCGCGTTGCAGTAGGCAAAAGATCGAAAAAATTGGCAAACGCATATTTTCGTCCATAGTTCCTACGAGTAATTTTCGTCGAAACTAAAAGGTTAACGCCGAAACGTGTGTCCACGGAAAAAATCATAAGGTGAAGGAAACAAAAATTGACAAACGCATATATGCGTCTATAGTCCCTACGAGCAACTTTTGTCAGACACATATATGCGCCCATAGCACTCAAAGGGTTAAGACTTAAAAAAAAACGTATGTATAGAAACCACGCGCACTATGCATATTTCTGGCGCGCGCTGATGGTACTTCGGTGGACTAGACAACCGAAGCGAAAGGGTTAAGGACCGCGACCGAAAAAGTGAAAGTGCGGGTCGACTAGACAAAAGTCAGGCCTATCGAAAAATCGGTTGGCGACAAACAATTCACCGATGGGTCGGTAATCTCTGGCGAGCGTGGAGTGGGAAAAGGCCTATAAGGGTTTCCTCGAATGAGAAAAGGGACCAGTGTTTTTGGAAGAGAATTTTGGAAGTTAGTCGACTAACAGTCATCTCTCAAGTGCAAAGGGTTAACACTAGATTTACGAACATTTCTTGTATACTTCTAATATACATATACTGGAATACATTTAAAAGGACCATGAGCAGTCGATGACATTTTATTTCGATTCGAAACTATTAGTCAGTTACAGAAATCTCCTTGCACCTATGAAATTTGAAACATTTGCATGTGGAAAGCAAGAGTTTCAGACGTTTAACACTATATTTACGGATATTTCTTGTACATCTATTTCTAGGATACATATTCTAAGAAATGGATATACCTCGTACAGAATTTGAAATTGCAAAACTGAGAGGGAAATAGATTTGGGTATATTTATATCGTTCCATCAATAAAAGTTAGCAGAAATTGCTAGGAATAATAATAATTGTTTTTGCAAATTTGGTTCATGAAGTCCCGTAAACCTAGTGTTAATAATATCATAAATATCGATGTTCATAGTAAAAGTATTTTCTGACACTAACATATCCTTAGAATACGATGTTCTATATTTCTACCTATTTTTTTTTTTTTTGTTGCGAAACTTCAATTTCTTTTATAGATAAGCACGTTTGAGGCGTCTGTGTAAATTCACTGTTTGCTGGGTATTTTTCTACAGAAAAGTTTTTCAACAAGTTATGCTTGCCTTGTGCTTCGCCATTTTATATAAATTTTTCCACGTCCGCGTTCACTGTGCATCGCTGTTAGAATGGATAAGGTTCGTTTGTCAGCAACCAAGCCTACGAGGATGATGAATCATGTATGCGCATATGTTAGCGTCGCGCCGCGGGGCAACTTTTATCGGTCAATAGAGACGATCGTCTTGGCTGTCGGGCAACGAATTTTAGAATCAGGACGCCGTTTGTTACATAGGAGGAGGTAGGGGAATAAATACAAATTCCGCTTCAGTTTTCGAGGGAGGAATGTTGGTGGCAGTCTGGATTTAGCTTGGACAAGACGTATACGTGGCCAACTTAGCAGAGATGTTACAGGAGATCTTAATATCCGATGTTATACTTGCGGGTATAAATCGTTGAACTCTTGATAAATGCAAGTGAAATGTTTATTAAAAAAAACTCTTAAAAAAACCGGAGGAAAAATTATAAGTGTAAAAGATTATAAGAGAAAAAAATAGGAAAAATTATTCAAACGGTTTAGCCATTTTTTACAGCTGTAAGTTAAACTTGTTCTACAACATTTATATGTATGTAATGAATAATTATTCTAATCAATTGTTCTGTTATCCCACAAATATATATCTAGGAAAAGGTTGGTAGCTTAGCAGAATTTTTAATTTTTGGGAAAACTTTATATTGGTGTATGAAAATGAAACCAGGTACACAGTTAAAACTTGGTGATAGTGTGTCAAGTAATTTTTGTTTCGTAATTTTTTTTGTCAAAAAATACATTTTGCCAATAAGTATGCATTTGATGTTACTCTTGCTGCACTTTATATTTAATTACAAAGGAAAATAGCATTTTTGCTTAGTTTCTATCTCCAAATTATTCTAAATTTCCATCTCCAACTTATACCTAACTAACAATAAGCACAGTAGAGATTTCCATATTAGAACTAATAAGAAGACAAAAATTACCTGATAAGTATTGCTATCTTCTGCATTCAAATTCATTTACTTAAACAGAAGTCAACAAAATTAACATTCCTTTCAATACTCAAGTACCTCGCATCCTTTAGCTGCTAAGTCACACATGTACAGCAGCAGACAAAAGTTTAAAACCATAGGATCAAAGAAAGCAAATAAATCAAGTAATTAATAAGAAATAACACGATAAATAAAAATCGTATTCTATGCTAATCAATAGATAGTGTTCTACCTTAATGACGATAAAAATGAGTATATGAACGATATTTGCATACTATAAAACTAAATTTTACATTGTCCTGTCGTCTTAAACTTTTGTCTGCTACTGTACATAGGTTTTGTAGCATAAGCAGTTGTTTGAAACATTATACGAGTACTCGATTATTAGAGTTTTCGGTAATGCAGAAACGAATATAGGAATTTCTACAGGGTGTGCGGATGAAGCTGGGAGAAAATTGAAGAGGTGACTCTATGCAACATTCTAAGACGAAAATCAAGAGTAACAATATTGCGTTTGACGCTTTGTTTATTAGTTATAAGCAATTTAAGAAACGGACTATTTTACGCCTGAGAGCAGACAAATGGGGTAACACGGTAGGTGACGTCAGTAACCACGCAGCGATGCTCCAGTTGCCTGCTTCCAGGCGTAACATAGCCCGTATCTTTAGTTGCTTATAACTAATAAACAAAGCGTCAAACGCAATATTATTACTCTTGATTTTCGTCTTAGAATGTTGCATAGAGTTGCCTCTTCAATTTTCTTCCAGCTTCATCTGAACACCCTTCACAGTACCAAGTATATAAACCATAATCAGTCACTTGCAGATTAACCTGCGGCGTCCCCAGCGGTTCGGTAAAGTTCGCAACCGCGATTCTCGTAGGAAACAATATTAAACTGCAATCCTTTCCCCAGAAAATCGCCCCGGTCAGCCGTCGCGCGAGAAGCAACGCGGATAATCCAAGCGTGGCCCGTAGAAACGAACGCGGGTTTCCATTCCTGGCGGAATAAAACGCGCCAGACTTTATCTCTCGTTCTTAATTAGGAAAAATGCTAGGAACTAGGTAAACGTACAAACTTCCCGTGGCAATTGGAGCGGATCGCCGGAGCCCCGGGACGGCTTCGGAAATCCTTGCCTGTTTTTCCAGCTGGCGGAATTATCAATTTAGACATTAGGACCGCTTTCCAACCTCGAGTTTGCCTTGCCGCTCGGACTCGAGAGGTTCAATTATTCATCCCTGCCTCCTATGCCCGTCCCTCCTTCCGTTTATTCTTTTTGCCGGACGCGGAGGAAACCGCGAAGAATCTCCTCCACCTTCTACCCCCCTCACCTCCCCGCTCGACGGTCTCTTTCCCTCCGTCTCGTTTCGTATTCTTCTTCTTCTTTTCTCTCCCTCTCCTGTTCATTGTTGAGGTTACCCAAGACCAACTGGTAGAAGCTTCCAGCGTTCCCACTGCGCGCTCTCTCTCCTCCCTTTGACTCTCTCATATTCCCTGGAATCGGTCGGTTTCTTCCTGTTCGACCCCTCCAAGGGACAAACAAATCGCTCGCGTTGTTCCGTCCATTGAAAAATATTTTCCATCGCTGTCTGTCCAGCGAATAGCACTTCATCGCACGAGAGTGCCGAACGATAGATTCGTTCGCGAATTGGGACGCAGGAGATGCCACCGGATGGCTAATTGAATTGCCCGCGGGATAATTCGCTGTGGGACTAGGGGATTCGACTAATCTCCGATTGGAAAAGTAGCATGGTGCTGCACGACGAAATCGCGATTTACGAGAATTATTAAAAATTCACATTGTAGCGATTAGGTTTCATTTCTATACGGATGGATTACAATTATGTAAACGATCTGCATTTGCATCATTTGGTGCCCTTGTTTCTTTTTTCGTTTCTTTTTCGTTTCAAAATCAAAGCATTTACTATGTATACGTAGATTAGAGAGATAATTCATGGTTTGAGCTGGCTATCATCGTTAGACTGCAGATTTTTACGCAAATTTTCATTTGTTTCGTGGATAACCAAAGAAATGGAACCTATGCAATAAACTTTGCACTTTTTTCATAATTTCTGTAATTCCTTTTATTGGTCAAATAATTGTGGAATGAATTTGAGGCGGTTATTCAATTAATAATGCTACATTAAATCGATTGTATTCAATTCATTTTATTATACCTTTAATTATTTTATTATTAGTAACCCTTCATATTTTCTACCTACATCTCTCAGGATCAAATAATCCTATAAATTCTAATTCTAATAAATATAAAATTCCATTTCATCCTTACTTAAATTTCTCGAATGTATTAAAATCCGTGGTCTAGCTGTCAATGTATTATAATCTACTTTTTAATCGATTATTTACATGTCAGATATTATGAAAGAATGGAGGAGTGCCTAAGCGTGTAGACAGTGTAACGATTGTCGCTGATCGCTTGCAAGCGTCAACGGTAATCAAAAGGGTTAATGATTCAAAAGTGATGTACAATTAGTTGACGCGCGAGGCACCAATCATCTGATATTTCTTTCAAGTAATAGCCCATCGTATCGTAATCGCAGTTCATTCTTTGCCTCCAGCGTCCATTAAACTCGCCTCCTTCAGTGACGAAGCGGATATTAAGTCGAGTGCAATGGCGCGAAATAGCGCCCCGGAAATCACCGTCAGTTTATCGTCGACTGACTCAACAATGTTGCAACGTACGCGCTCACCTTGCGATTACTGGTATTATGCTGCGAACGCAAGAAATCGCTGCGTCAGCCCGAAGGCACCGCTTCGATCCGCCTAATGCAGTAACTGCATAACCCGTGCTAGGTTATGCGAAATGTCATTCGGGAAAGAAGAAAAGAAACGAAAGAAAGTGTAACTCGTGAAACAATCTGGTTTCACAAACAGATTTAATATATCTATATTATCACTTTAAATTTATAACCAACGGTCTTCGATTCCTTCGCGTTGCTGGTAATTTTTAAAAACTGTATTTACGAGGAAAAGTCGGGAATTAATTGAAATGTACAATGATAACACGTGTTTTTTTGGACCCAATTTAGATGGTGGTGTCTTTTGTGATATTCTCGGTGTAGATTACAATTAACTACTTCGCCTTCTTTCGTTTTTGCAGGGCCACTTTAATAAATTAACAGTTATTTTTCCATGCAAGAATTAAAAATTAATATTAAACTTAACTTATTGCACACGCACTTCCGAACGGTTCATTTTGGCGTGGATGCATCGCTAATGAATTGAGCACAATGATTTTCTTCGAGTAATCGATAGTTTAATATCTCTTTACAGTATACATACAATATCGCTCGAAACAGTCGCCTTCGTGTAAGGAAACATTACAAAATTTACGGACTAATTGTAAGCATGTAAAAACCGATTAATAGGCTTCCGGTCGATAAAGTGTTAAAACACGCAGAATTTATTGAAACTGATTTGTTGTGTTTAATACCACTTATAATACGTAAAAATACAAAACCTTTAATTTTTGTAATTTTCTAAAGTATAATATTTTTCAAAACTTGCGAATGTCCCCGTTACGGGGACATCGACTTCTATGAGGGTTTGCGAATGTCCCCTCTACGGGGCCATCGACCACAAAGGGTTAATCTTGCCTAGCTAAAACCCTGTCACCCAATCGTTCGCATCCACCATTCCCTTACAAACCGTGATATTCCACCGATCTGCGTATCACTAACAAGACCCACATAGCGCCTCGTCGCGATCATCCCGATTACCCGTTGCCTTCAAGCTTGAAGCAGCCGCGTCGTTCGAAAGATCGGCCGCGAGAAACGGCTCGGCCAATCGAAACGGTCCTTCGCCTCGCGCCCGCATTGCGGGGCCAGCTGAAGGACGATTTACCGGAATCGTCGCTGATGCGGGATCACCCTCCCGTCCGCCCCTTGCGCCTCTACACCTTCCCGATCGATCTAGAAGATTTAGCAACGCTTCGTTAAACCGCGGCGCAAAAAAAAGTTCGGCCACCGCGATTGGGCCAGCAGCCCTGGAACCTTCTTCCAGGAGGGTAGTCAACGCTCCCAATCCCCCTTGCGCCTGCCAAACCCCCTTGCCCGCTCATCCAGTTGGCCCCCCTTCGCTCAAGGATAAATCCCCAGGCTGGAGGTTCTCTGGTCGACGATGGCTTTTGGATGGCCGCCCAATCGCCGCCACATATTCCTATCGGCATCCAGCCTTCTCTGTCACTACTCATCCCATTATCCGCCCACCCCAAACTCTCTCTCTCTCTCTCTCTCCTCTCTTTCTCTCGCTGATAACCTCCGTTTGGCCCGTTCCTACGTCGAGCAGCACCGTTATCCAGCCGCTCGTTTCGCCGGATTTATACGCACCGGTTCGCGCAAGGAACGCGGGGTGCGACAGGGCGGGGAGAAGGGTCGGGATGGAAACCCGGACACCTTCGACGTTATTACCTTTATTAAATCGAACGAGCCGCTCGTCGCCTGCACACGCAACCCGTGGACCGCAAAATCTTGCCGCGATCCAAGTTTTATGGGCGAATCGGAGGCGTGGTTGGAGCCGATCCAGCTACGGCCGATCCCGCCCCGGCTACCGGACGCACGGCGACGCGTGCAAACGGCCAGGGACGAGGGCTCTTCGCTACCGGAAGATTCACCGACTTCCGGAGGCCGGGACGACGGTTACGCGCCGGATTCTGTTATGTACGAATCATTCACGCGGCCAGAACGCCCGACGTTCGGTCCGGTAACGCGTGTTAGCCACTTCGGTACCTATAAACAATCGCCCTCGATAAGGTAAACTTTCCACCCACACATTCATACACACACCAGTTTACGTTAGATACGTGATTAGTATCTGCCTAAAAGCAAAGATGTTGCGATTATGTTGTTTTGTTCTAACAAGGGCGACCAAGTAATTTTTGGGATAGGGAGAATGGAGGATTACTTTGTTTCAAACCTTTTCTCTGGACTGAAAAAATACAGGCAATGCATTGCAAGAAGTAGACGTGCATAAAGTCTGCAGATAATCAAGTCAGGATGTTACGATAAGAATGCAAACCTATTAGGATGCAAGATAACCAAAAATTTGACCAAAAAAGTCGTAACTTTTTGCAACTTTTGTTTAGAGTGTTTTTAATAAATATCATTGAAATTACTACATTTATTTTTTAACTTTGATACTGTCAGTCCCAGGGACTGGCGCCACACTCAACGTGTTAACCGGCATTAAACGAAAGTCGTCGAAATTATTTCGGTTCAAATTTTGACTACACGCCGTGTTAATCGCGCTACAAGCCACCCACGGCAACGACATGACTGTTGCGTTTTTATATTTACCTTAAAGTAGCGTGAACGTATATGTTGCGGTCTACTTATTTTTTCTACTACTGATCTAGAGAACTACTAAGCTAGTGAACTAATAATCTTTGTATAGACGGCTTTTCTTTATTTTTCCTATTGGTTACTATCAAAATTGTTACTATTAAATTTGTTTCATATCAAAAAAGTGGTTAAATGACATTCTGTTGTACTAACACAATATAAAGTATCAATATAATGTGGTAATGCATAGGTTTAAATATTAGTATTTTAAGATTGTACGTTTAGTGCGTGTCTGGGCGTGTATGTGTGTGCACACGTGTGTGTGTGTGAAGGGATCGATAGAGTGGGGCCGAGTGTTGTGTCTTTTGGGGTTCCATTCGATCGAGAAATGATTGAGGCAGAACCTAGATAGTCAGCGTAGTGCGGGGAAGTGTGTAGCGTGTTTATAGTGTTCGTCTGTGTCGTTTTATTTTATTTCATTTTATTCAAATTCACGTATATTTAAAACTTCATTCACTTTTCTATCTTTCCTTTTCTTTTCCTATAACCTCTCCTAGAATAATGATACAAAGGTTATTTAACAAATTAAAAAAAAACACACACACTTTTTGGGAACTGTCGCATGTTTTGGAAAGTTACTGCTCAAAGGATTAATTTGTATTCCTGTTTCGCGCCTGTTCCCCCTGTCGCTCAAAACACCTAATCTCCAATGCACCCCTGTTCACTCTCGCGCTCGGTTTCCCGATCCCCGCCAAATTACAAATTGATAACAAATTTTCCCGGTGTCCGTGACTCGAGAACGTAGCTGGGTAACTACCTGCGGCACGCCTTGGTGATAAATCCAATTAAGCGTTCCCGGCTAATTAGTAAATAATGGGTTAATTAAGACGAACGGTCCGCGCCGACGCCGGGAAAAATGATTTCCTGTCGCCGTCACGTGGGGCCGGGAACCGGTGATTTAAACTTTTCTTCAAAGTGTCCGCGCGCAGCAAAATAGTTAATATTCCGCTTCGGCGGGCCGCGGCAGGACCAGCTGGAATTTTAATTCGGTCGCCGGCTATTTTCGTCCCTGTTTCGCCGCGCCTCGCCCCCGCTCATATTAATTTCTTCGTCGTTATCCCCAGGGAACATGACGTCGCGACGTAATCAGTTCGCAACGTGTTTCTCGCCTTCCCTGACCACGGTCGACCAGTTTATTCAAGCCCACGTCTGGATTCCAGGCTACGATTGTTCAGCGCTGAGCTACTTAACCCTTTCGCTACGACGATTCGGTCCGTCGTAGTGCCACTCCTGAACGGGACTATTTCTATTTCAGAAGAAAAGGGATCTGTGGCGACCTTCCTACACTCGCCACTAGGAGGGGGAGCTAGTGAACACATCTTTTTCGCAAGTGCTCGAGCCGGATCACGGTTCCTATATATACGAGTTCTGACCTGTCCCTTCCTATCCCTATGTCTGAGGCAAGGGCCTGCTAGGTAAGCCTTACTGATGAGTCCACTAGCAGGTCCCGGACGAAACACCCCTTCCCATTCCTTTTCCTTCTCTCTCGCACATCAACACAACAACCACAGATCTCTTTTTATGTAAGAGGAACCAGACAATCAGGGGTGACGATGGCCAGAGTGGTCATTAGGGCCCCCATAAATTAGAAGCCCTCAATAAGGGTTGGGACCGAGTACGCGCGAGACTCGGTCACTTTCTCCTCCTCGATCGTTAATACTTTCCAGGCCCGCATCAACGGCGAATTTGTTTTTCGGGAAAATGCGAAGTGGGGATGCGCCCATAAAAGCATGGGAAAAGGGCACAGTTAGTTAGTAAGACAGCAAATGTATTTTACGAACGAAAGGCCATTTTGTAAAGAAATAAAGTAACCCTTACATTTAGAAGAATACACTTGTAATGTCTATATAAAAGATATAAACTTATTTAATGGATATGAAAAGAGTCTCATCGACAATTAAAAATAGCGAAAGGATAATGTATAACAGTGATACATAATCACATCGTGCATACCCGATATATCCGGCGTTCGGAGCGAAAGGGTTAAACAACTGTGGGTCGCAACCCCCAAGGAGATCCTATTGTACAATAAATTTATACATTTTTATAGATTTGACTGATTAAATCCGTAAAAATATAATGATGAAATGTATAAAAATATATAAATGTATTCTATAGTAGTTCTAAATTATATTCGTTAGGAAGAATTTCCTTTTCTCTGCAGAACCTTAATTTACCATCTCTTCGGTTGTCTTCATAAAATCTGTAATTTCCATAAATATCCGCAGTTCAACGATACATGTACCAAAACTGTCGCGCGAACATGTACACGGTGCACACGCATGCACGTTCGTATATCAGAGACACGAGCATGTCCCGGCCACGTCCACGGGACCAGCCAGCGTCGAATTAGCCGGTTACATTTTCGAGGGTCGTTACAGGCAGGCGCACACGGTCTCTATGTACTACTTTTCGCTGATTTTTCGTTTCGCGCCCGGTCCCCGGTGTAATCTCGTTTCGTGTCACGCTTTTGACGCGACTTTATACGTCACTGCAGCTTTCTGGCTGCCCCGGTACGCTGCAGCAATCCTATTACAACGTCGTCCGGGGAACGAGCCGGCAAATAATCGTACGCTCCACATGGAAGGTGTACACGTACCCGTGCACACGGGCGCGCTTCTTTTAATTTCGCCGATTAGACCGGAGCAGCTATTTTTTAGCTTGATTCATGCACGCGTGCCGGACATCGTTGTAAATTCTGTAACGCGGTGAACAAACTGTGATTTCTCGCTTGTCGTTACTGCTCTCCTCTTCGTTCACGCTGTGTATCAGGTTTATCGTCGTGCATCACGGGAAATGTAATCGTTGTTTATGTTGTTAGGAGCTGCTGCACGATACCTTCGCTGAGATCTCTGTGGCGTTCGATTCGGTTCTCGAACGATTCACCTATGTCAGAAAAGACCCTTGCAACTATCTGTTTAACCCTTTCACTCCGACTGGAGTATATATATATATGCCCTCGAAGAATGACCATTTATATACGAAGAGCGTACATATACGGTTTGGAAAAGTGGGAGCTGAGATACGAAGAGCGTACACATACGTTCATTCCATGTATACTTTTATTTCTTGCTTTGAACTTTATCATTCCAAAGTTGATTATTAATATTGTGTTTGGCTTTAAATACTTTAGTAATTTCGTTATATTGTATTAGAAAATATTATATGAGTATTATAATATAATCTGAGATTTTTATCTGGATTGCGGCTCGAACAGATTAGGAACGCACTTAGAATTTTTCAAGTTCACAAGTATTCACGAAAGAAACGGAAACGGAAACAGTACAGACGAAACAATATATAATTATTAATTGTTATAGCAAATGAGTGCATTAAATTTAGAGTTTAGATATTTATATATTAATATAATAATAATAATTTTGATTGGAGTTGCGTTTTTAGTTTTATTAGAACGTAAAATTCTAGGTTATATTCAAATACGTAAAGGTCCTAATAAGATTGGTTATAAAGGATTGTTCCAATCTTTTAGGGATGCATTAAAATTATTAGCTAAAGAATTTTTTTTATTTCATAGAAGAAATTTATTATTTTTGATAAGACCATTATTAACGTTGAGAAGGAACACAGAAGTTGTACAAATACGATTTAACGTTTATTTTAATGTGATCTAACTCGATCAACGACTCTTTTACTCTTTACTTTGCTCAAGCTATCTGAAATCGACTCTTTCTGAAGACCAACTGACTAAATTAACCGAACGGCTTATTAGTTTACACGCGTGTCTCTCTTTTTGTTTTCCACTTCTACCCTCTCTTTCTTTTTCTCTCTAACGCTATCCGTGATCTATAGGCATACGCCATCTCTTTTGAGCGAAATTACTAACGCTTATTATCAACAATGCCAACTACAGATTTCTAATTGCAACAACCCCGCCCATTCTCCCTGCTCGACAACCGTTCCACACAGCAACCGCCAGTTTTCCGAACGAACCGCCCCCCCCCCCCCAACTCTTCCAACGAACTCGTGGCGACGATTTTCAGGGAAATCGCGTCCGCGATTAATTTCGCCGGTTAGAAGCGAGAAAAATAGCCGTGAAAACGTCGGCACGCGCGCTCGCTCGCGATCGTGGCCCGGCCATACGTTCTCGAGCGAATTTATGGTTTCGTACGGTGGCCGGCGACAATGGTGTCGAGTCCGGCTAACGAACGTGCCGTGGCTTAATTTAAAACCACCGGCGAGCAGGTCTCTTCCGGTCGATTACGGGCCGGACAAGTCTTTCCTGGAGAACGCCCCCTCCCCCTCCCCTATCTTTCTTTCTCCGCTCGTTTCTGCCCTTGCACGCCGCCCGCTTCTCTCCCTCGCCCCCTTCCCCTGGCCTACACGTTATCCGCGACGTTTATTTACTGGATTCGTGTTCTCGAGGTGACCGTGTACATAAATCCAGCTGGCCCTTCGCCCACACCCACAACCCTCTTGTCTCGCTCGATTTTCCTCCCGTGCCTTTTTTCTTTTTTGCCCGGTCGTATTTCAGTCTGTTGTCTTTGGTGACGAGCCAGTAATACAGCCGTTGCTCCACGCGAAATTTCGTCGTTCACGAGAGGTTCACCGTTCGTAGGAACAAGGCTGATCTGCACTGTGCTGCACTTGTTTTCGTGCCGTGAATAGGCTCGCGGAGAGCCGCTCGCGGCTTGGTTTGAACCCTTTGACCGGTTAACTGGCGCCTGTGGGCTATTAGAACGATCGTTGCGTACTAATGGCGCCTCCAAGCGACTCTAAGTATCCTTTTCGAAGCAATTGACCGGTGGATGATCTGGCGCAAATTTGATGACTTGGCCGTCCGTTGAGAAATAGAATGTTGAAGGATGGTGATGAGATCTGTGATTAACGATCCAATTGGTGGATTGTTTCTGTAACTCACAGCTATGCATAGAGAATTTAACTTCTTGTTAGTCTTTTACTTCGCTGTGAGTAAGACTATTAATTGTAAAGTGGTTGATTGTCGAATAAACTAAGGTTTAAGTATCAATTACATTAATATTAATTAAGTACCTTGACAAAATTTAATTAATGTTTCCACGAACCCTTATACTCTAACTTTTGAAGAATAGTATGCATCAAAAGTGAAATTTATAATTGAAGGCTGAACGTATGTTCTAATAATTGAGTTGCGAATTTTTATGTATTTACGGGAAATCAAACTCTGCGAAAGAATGGCAGAATGCATACAGCGTGCAAAAGTACAGAAGAAATTTATAGGATAAAACGAATCTCTGCTTGATATCCATTTCTTTGTATTAACCCGTGAGAACTCGAATTCGCCTAAAATTTCGCAGTTTACTAACACTATTTCTACCACGATTTTTTGTGTACCTATTTTGACCAAAAGGTGTCTTTTGACACCTCTGCGTTTGAATGCAAATAATGGCAAAAACTGTCGGGATTTTAAATTATCAGTTAAATGTAGATAATTTGAGCAATATAACGGGAAGAATAGTTAAAAAATATTACCTTCTTCATTTTTTTATTTTTATTAGAAAGATAATCAAACATTGTAATATCAGTAACTTAACGAACTTTCAGTTTCATATATAAAAATTCAATCTTTGTAACGAAAAAAGAAAACAATAATCATAAAAACAGCATTGTAATAAAATTTTTTCGTTATTCAATATCACAGTTTTTACAAATCAATGGTTGCTCTACTAAGCATTTCCCACACGTATGCTTTTCGCACCGCAAGCAAGTTCCTGTTGCTCTATTACCTGAGCAATACTTTATTTGGCACTTTTTTTGTCTACTTGGAAAGGATGTGGTTGGCAAAATGCAACATGGCGAAAAACAAGCAAATATCAAAATATCTTCCGTTACAATTGAAATCGGGATTCCCTAATCAGATTACAATTGATATGATGCTGCAAAATGGTGTTGATATTTATATGTAAAACGGTTTAAAAGTAGACACTGTTATGAAATCCTTAAGGTGTCAAAAGACACCTCACTGGTAGAAATAGGTATACTATATGCACATTTTTAGATGCAGGATGAGCTGGAGGAAAATGATATCGCTGAATTAATTTAACAATTGTTGTACGAAAAGTCAAAAAATTAGTTGTGGAGAAATGATTAAATTTAGAGAATAATGTTAAGTTAAAATTTGAAAGGTGTCTTTTGACACCTCTTGGTAGAAATAGTGCTAATAACGCTTCCGTGAAACAGGTCTTGACGATTGCCTCGCGTTGCACGTAGACAGAAAGAATTCCGAGGCGGAAAGAGACGCAGCTGAAATTCATTGCACCTTATGAAGTCGAGATTGATGCGTTTCGCGAGTGTTCCGGTGCATTGAAAAGCGTGAAGAGAAGAGTAGGTCGTGTCGCTAGGAAATCGATCGAGGGATTACGTGCACAGAGGGAACGTATCGGTCTTGAAACTTTAAGCACGTCCCGCGAAAAAGGGTCGCGAGTGTGACTTCTAGCCTTCTTTCCGCCTCTGTCACATTCTCACGAAACATTTACGTGTTCCTCGATTATTCTTCCCACTGTTTCCGCTCGCGCGAACGCTCGATTCACCTAGAGCAACCAGGGACCTTTTTTTTTTTGAATATGAATGTTTATTACAGCCTTTAAGATACACTTACATATACAAAAGAATCATTTGATCTCCAACAGTCAAAGAGATATCGCTTTTACAATGAGTTTTTACTTATTAGACTAACAAATTTAATATAAACATACGTAGCCATACAAATTTACATATATATATATTTTTTTTTAAATTTACATATATCAACTTTTTTTGGTTGATTTTTAAGACGGTTACTTAGGATAACTTTTCTTGCTATGTTTCTTAGTAATTTATGTTACGTCCAGAAAAAGGTCGTCAAAACTGGAGAGCAACCAGGGACCGTCCTGTAATATGCGGCAGCTGCTTGCAAAATTTCGCAATAAATATATACGACTGCTTGATTACCGTGTCCACATCTAGTTCCTTAAATATTAACCCTTTGCACTCGAGAGGTGACAGTTAGTCGTCTAATAATATTAACTTCCCAGATTTTTAAGTGTAAAATATTTAACACTATTCCTACTATAATTTCTCCCTGTGTTGGTATAACGTGCTCATAAAACATGCAAATCACAAAAATTTGACTTTCCCTGTTTCTCATAGAATATTGAACACGTTCTCGATCATATGTTTGGCTAACCATACTGTCGATCGTAAATCAATAAGAGTATTCATGCATAACTGTGTGACTCGCTGAACATGCTGTACAACCAGGAATGTCAAAATTCTAACCGCATTGGTTAACCTCACCCAATTTCTCAAGAGCGGCTTGTTTGAAAATTAATCAATCATACAGGTACAACGACCGTGAACGATCTCTTAGTTAACCTTATCTTTGCATATACGCGCGTGACAGGACCATTAACGCCCATGGACTCCACAAGAGACGTTGTCTACTTCCGATCATGCCCACGTGACACTTTTCTATTAAAATTTCCAAGAAATAGCACGTTGTAATTGTAATTTTCATCACAAGATGTATAGGGTGTACGTAGAGTATTTATTACGAATTTTAGGAAGATCCGTAATAAGGTACAATATTTGACAAATCCTTTTTGCCATCTATAAGAATATACTAAAGTAATTACTGTATGGTTTTATGGTAAATTAAGTAAATTAAATTATTTATTTATATTAAACGTAGAATATTTGGACTAGAGTGTTTCTAAGGTGTGAAAGATGAGCACTTGAGAAAACTGAGCGACTCAGGAATTTTGGGTGAACGTGATCGAATGCATCGAGTGAGAAAAGTTGATAATTAGAATAAAAGGAAACGAATGTCTGGAAGAATATATGACGGAGAAAATGCGAGCGTGAAGCAGAGAGTATTGGACAGTGAAGGCAGAAAGTATTGGACGAAAGGTTTTGATTTTGAACGTAGAAAGAGTGTTGAAGTTGCTAAGTTGTAAAGTCGTTTAAGTTGTTTTTCTTAAATTGTTTTAAATATACTTTTATTAATTTTTTAATCGCTTCACTTTTATTTTTCGCACCTGAATTCCATCTTCTGTTCTACGAAAATCATTTTATAGAACTTTCCTATATATATTTAAGGTTAATTCAAAGATTATATATATGAAAGGTTTTACATTAAATCAAAGATTATATATTAAAGACTTTACCATTTTAAACTAGTATACTTTATTGTTGTCCGCGATGTTACGCTATCAAATTTTGTATTAATTTTACTTTTTACCTTTTAAATATGTGTTTAAAATCGACAAAAAGCTTTATGAACTCGGCACTTTTTATTTTCACTGTGAAAGATTTAATAAGAAAGGAAATTGTGAGGTTTACTGCTTAGAAGTCGATACGGACGATAATTTACGGCGTGGAAGTTTGAACCGAAGGAACGGGAAGTGAAATGAAATTCAGTTACCCCTGTTAATTTTAATATTCATCCGTGGAATTAGCGTGAAAGGTGTTTGCGCAGCAGAAGCTACAAACTTGTACAATTACCGGAATGATTCTGAAACAGATTATTATACAGACGTAAACATCCACCCTGTTCTTCAACGCTTTCAGAGCCCCCGCTTCATCCTCTCACTTAATATTCTCTCGCACTATTCACCCCTGAGAAGACTCACCCCTTCACGCCTACATGCCTCCCTAAAACTCTCAAACACCGGCGTTCCTCAAAGACGAAGGACAATAGCTCTCCGAGCATACGGTGCGATACACAACCCCGTTATCTCACTAAGGAAAACACTGGAACTCTGCGTTCACTTAAATCCTATAGCTCCCTTGCCACTGTATTATATTCTCAATTACTTTTCATAATAATCGTAGTGTTATTAAAATAAGATTGCTCATTATTGGTTAAGAAAGGAATACAATACTGTGTATTACTTTAACTTTTCATACAACTCTACTACACGCTGCAACGTTTCGTTTAAACGTTTCAACGTTTTGACGCTTTTTACCAGAGAAAAACCTTCGCTGACCTTTTACCTTTCTCCTATCTCGCACCTCGAAAAGATCCTTCAAGTATGCCCATATTTGGGCATGTTTCAATAATGTGAACATGTTTTGGCATGTTCCGAGAGCCAAGGATTTTCTTCAGCGGGCCTGGACTCTTGCTGTCCACTCCCACCCCCCCCAAACTTTTTTTTTTAACTTTTTCTGTTTATTCGAGTTTTGCCTCTTGCTGCGTAGAAATCGGGTTCAAAAAGGATATACCTTCCTTTAGAAATAAAGTTTAGTAAATTCTTCAAAAGGAAAGTTACCTTTATTTCTTCCATTTTAACCCTTTGCAGACGGAGCAGTAAAGAAAATAGTCACGTCGCGCGTTTGTGTTATAAAAACTAAAGCTATATTTAAATAAGCTTTTCATAAAATCTAACAAAATCATAAACAAACAAATTTAGGCCAACTTGACGTCTTAGGCTAGCATACCCATGCGTATCTTATACATGTCGTTTACGACAGACAAACGCCAGCCGCAGCGCGAGAATTGGGCGGATTTATCCGACACTCGTCCGCAAAGGGTTAACCAACAATCTCCAATATCCAGGATAAAAGAAACGTGAGCGATTATGATTTGTATCGGCTTATATTTACCAAGCATGCCTGCACATGGCAGCTTGCGTGCAATTAGAACGCGCGCGTGCACCCTTGCAAGTATGCACGCAAATGTGTGGTGGAGTGGACGTCAACGAGGTTGCTTTTCCCCCTCTCTGTCTCTCACCCTTCGCACATTAGCATTCGATGGACACGCATTGCCGAGCGTATTTGCAGATATAACGCAAATAAACCTCGGAAGCATGCCGCGCACATGTTCCACGCGTAATATCCGTGTGCTCGACGAGGCTGTTGTCCGTTCACCTTCCGGCTAGTTACCGCCTGCTTCATCTCCCCCGTCTCGTATTTTATTTGCCATACTTTCTTTCTCCATTTCACCCCTCTCTTTGGTTATACCGGTTTGCGTACATATCGTAAAGGACTGAGAACAAAGTTTCTGAGATTGATTAACGATCGTGCAAACTCGGAGTTAACCGTTTGCCCTCGAAAGGCGACACTCTGTGTTCAAAAATCTCCAAGCACGAAATACTGAAATTAGAGAAATTAGAATTTACTTATCTTAACACTCGTTTGCTGCAATTTTTAAACATGGCTATTTGCAAAATTGCTTTCGTTTGATTATCAGCAGTCACCTCTCGAGCGCAAAGGGTTAATTTACTTTCTAAATTATACGTTCAGGTTAATCATTTTATTAGCTATAGTTAATATAAATCTATTCAACAGTCTTCTTCAGTAATACAGTGGCTCCAAAAAGTATTCGTACACTGTGTTACAAATAAATTCATTTAACCTTAAAGTTCTGATTTCGATGAAAGTTTTTAATAAAATTTTGTAAATATGTGGAACGTAATAGAATGTTTATGAATTAATTTTTTCTTTTATTAAAATACCACCTTAAGGAGGTGAAAACAACCGTTAATGGTTTCAATAATTTTTCTCGTATTTTAAATATAATTTTGTAATGGTGTGTGATCAAGCAAAACTTTTCCGATAAAAGATATTCAATTTTTAATCTTCTATCACTCAGTCACAGAAAAAGATTACAGAGAAACTTGTATTCAAAGCATGAAGAATCGCTAAAACGTCGGGGCTAACTTTTAACCTCTCAAAAATAATTCCCGTTGAGAAAAGAAATTGCTCTATACACATGCAAACGTTCATTGAAATCAAAATTTCAAAATTATGTGAATTTCCTTGAAATGTAGTGTACGAATACTTTTTGGAGCCACTGTAATTCTTAACACTATGCCGTCCGGCGACACCACAATGGTGTTTTGCGCAAAGAAGTGGCCAGCGATAGCACATTAGTATCGTTTGCATTCCGTTGATGATCTGTGGGGTTTTGTTGCTAATTTACTTAAATGGAATAAGTTATATACGTCAGCAAGTGTTTTCTTTTTATAAGTACTTGTTACCGACAGCGCATTTTGAGTGGTCACTGAAAAGGGCCTAGATCGTAATCTAGTGTAACCGATTTATGATTGGGTATTTGGTAAGTCTGGCGAGAGAACGTGTTACAAAGTATGAATGCAACCGTATGAATTTCCGAAAGCAATAAACGAAAACGAAGAAGCTGCGTTGTATGTGCCAAAAACAAGAAAAGAAAAACAACAAGTTTGATATGCAAGTCGTGTGGAGTTGCATTACATGTTGGTGATTGTTTTGCTTCGTATCATTTAAAAGAGAAATACTAAATAAGTACCAAAGGAAATGTAAATAAAGAAATATATAAAACAAAGAAATTTTACATTTATTTACATATGTACATTTTTTTAATTGAATTTTGATTGAAAACTCGTGAGAACTACCGATGAGATTAATAAAACTTGAAATTAAATCATTTCCCAATCTCCCCAAAAACAGCCGGCGACAAGCGAAGTAACACGATCAGTTCTGCCGGCGTCAAGCGAAGAAATGGTTACAAACGGGCCGGACGGCAAAGTGTTAATTAATTAT
>JAOPTO010002206.1:108366-229584 GCA_033822845.1 Tetrapedia diversipes | reverse complement strand
TGGGCCGAAGGACTGGCTGACGTTCAGGCCCTGTTGTAAAGTGTTTGATGCAGCCCTATAGAACACCCATAGAGGTTCCATGTCACCACACAATAAATGTTATTGTTTAATATGATACATTTCGAAGTATGGGACTACACACAGGCCAACATTGCATTGTTTACAACAGTATCTAGTACTACCCTTTTGTTATCCTTTGAACTCATGATACATCTTCTAAAAGTTCTTGGCTGTCGAGTATAGTCGGCGCTCGTACCGAAGTGGTTAAACCATAGTCTAGAGGGCGAGGGGTGGTCGAAACCGTGAGGGATGAGGTAAACCGCGATGTCTGTCTGTCTAGGGAAATTCTCCCCGCGTAGAGATAAGTTTCTGTTTCCCTAGCTGTACGCGTTTCCGAACATCTGAGGACAGATTACTCGGTTGATTTCGATAGACCTTTCACCGCGGCTCTGTTTGATTTCGCCTCTGTGGAGTGTTAACCCTTTTGCCGGGGTTCATCGTACAGCTTCCCGGGAAATTTAGCTTGCAGTGCTTTTGCAGACGTTTGTGTATGATATTATTAATTTAAAGCATCGATGATGAGTAACATCAGAACTGCTTAGGGCTAAATTTAGTTAATCAGTGATGTGTTATAAATAGTTGTTTGGTTATGATATTATTAATTTAAAGTATCGATGTTGAGTAAAATTAGAGCTGTTTAGGGCTAAAGTTAGTTAGTTAGTGATATATTATAAATGCTTTTTTTTAGTAAAAAGAATCGTAATAACTATCATGTGGAAAGATGCCTAATGTAAGGGAAGCAAATATTAATTTATACAGTTTATGGGATTTCGTGGAAAATTTTCAAAAGTAAAGGTACTACGATAAATTTATAAAACTTGATTATGAAATAATCACGAATCGGTTATTTCAATCGTTTTAGTAGTTCTGATGTTAAATAGTTCATTTCACATTGCATATTTCTTATATTAGAATACAAAGTTAACCCTTTGCGTCTGTCTGTCTTCAAAAATTTCCAAGCGCAAAACACTGAAATTCGATAAATCAGAATTTACTTATCTCAACATTCGTTTAATCCAGACAAAGACCACTAAAATTCTTAAACACGATTATTTGCATTCAGGAATTCGCAAAATTGCTATCGTTTGATTATCAGCACTCACCTCTCGAGTGCAAAGGGTTATTTTTTTAAACGAATATAGTTTCTTAGACTGTCCAAGGGACTATAGTCACTTGTAGCGAGGAAAAGATTCTCTGTTGAATCAGTTCTCTGTTTGTGTACGCTTCCTGCGTTGTTTGCCTAGGTGTATTGTTAGGAAGGTTGAACACCTCCAAGGAATAGGGAAAGGTTCCATCGCACGCCAGGGAATTTTCGTTTGATAATTAGATTGTTCGGTTCAGCAAGCTTTACGATACCCCGGAGTGTTCAGAAATTGTGTTTTATTATTTACCTCTCAGGGTAACTCTCGGCCGGTTGAGTGAAATGCTTGTTGCACAACTAATAGCTCCGAGTTAATTTGATCGAAGATTTAGATTAAACACATGTTTTATCTAATTAAGTGCGCAATTTCTGTTTCGTTGTCGGTTATGGTTTGCACCGGCTGGATTATCGTGATGGTTTTGTATTACAGGATCGGCGCAGAGATTGGTACTTGCCGTGCATGCGCGTTTTAATCGTGAATTAAAAAGACAAGTCGTACGAAACTTTAGGCGGTCATTATGTAAGCCTCCGTTTCAACATACTTTGCTGCTAAGTTGAACGTGAGGTATTACGTTTTTGTGAAATGTCCGACAAAACATAAAGGCAGGAGTAAAAAATAATGTTACAGCCAAACAATGCTATTCTTTATACTAATCTGTTATATTGCAAAGAACAACGTAAGAGTTACCACAGAAAAATACCAAATCTTCCCCAAAATTCAATACAAAGCCAGAGGAATCAATTCAATACCTAAATTTACTCACATCCTCTTTCACCTAAAATTAAAAAAAAAGAATACTAGAGGTAGCAAAAAAGGAAAAATAAATTTTAAAAATAAATAATAAAAATATTGCTATTCTTTATACTAATCTGTTACACTACAAAGAACAACGTAAGAGTTATCACAGAAAAATACCAAATCTTCCCCAAAATTCAATACAAAGCTAAAGGAATCAATTCAATACCTAAATTTATTCACATCCTCTTTCACCTAAAATTTAAAAAATAAAATACTAGAGGTAGCAAAGAAAGAAAAATAAATTTTTAAAATAAATAATTAAAAGTATTTTCTGATACTCCGTTTTTCGCAAATAAATCGTCCTAATTTCTTCGAATCACCTCGAAAGGACACTCAGATTACAGTAACTACCCTTATTAAACCCCTTTCGATGCTCAAATTTATTCCCTTCCATTTAAAACGCCAACAAAAAACCACCGAGAACACAAGGCGACCAGGCAAACGGTCGCCGTCTTTGGCGAACAAATTGCTCGATTTCGCGTTTGACAAATCTGGCCGGTATCGTTGATTTAAGGAAGCATACTCCGCAGGGTTCGCCGGCCAGCGGCTCGCAGGCTTCTCTCTTTCTCAGCTGATTCGATCTCGTTTCAGGTCTCTCCTTTTCCTCCTTTTTTCATTCATTCTTCCTTCTTCTCCTCCTCCTCCTCTTCCTCTGTTCGTCGCGAACGGTGTAACATCGCCGCTGGTTGCACTTACTCGTTCACCTTCCCCATAGGCCGTGGTCCGCATTGAAGAGATTTCCTTTGGACGTTTAGGATCGTTACTATGTACTACTGGTTTTATTTTTATCAATTTGCTACAATATCCTAGACACATTTGCTTAGTTGTACAAGGTGTTCTACAGACTAAAGGACGTACTCTGCTCGTTCACACAACGCTCATTCTCGCACATACTTCTTGCATATAACGTTTACTTATGATATCACAGAATTTAAATTATAGAATTTATATACATTAGCGATTGACGATTAACCCTTTGCACTCGAGAGATGTCGTTTTATAATAACTTCAAAAATTTTCAGGCGTAAAATATTTACTAAGATTCGTCTATATTAAACTTCATTTAGTTTAGTTGTCATATACTAAAATTTGCATATATTATTGTTTAACCTCTGAGTTTAACTAAGAGTACTGTCTAGCACTTTAACCCTTTGCACTCGAAAGATGACTGTTAGTCGTCTAATAATATTAACTTCACAAATTTTTAAGCGCGAAATATTTACTAATATTCGTCTATATTAAACCCCATTTAGTTTAGTTAAGTCACATACTAAAATTTGCATATATGATTGTTTAACCTCTGAGTTTAATTAAGAGTACTGTCTAGCACTTTAACCCTTTGCACTCGAAAGATGACTGTTAGTCGTTTTATAATATTAACTTCAAAAATTTTTAAGCGTAAAATATTTACTAATATTCGTCTATATTAAACGTCATTTAGTTTAGTTAAGTGATACACTAAAATTTACATATATATGACTATTTAACCTCCGAGTCTAATTAATAAACACAATAACTAAAGTCTGAAAATTTGTGAAACTATCATTTGGTGACTAACAGTCACCTCTCAAGCGCAAAGGGTTAACACTCGCAAGGCGTTCAGTGCTTCCCTTCTATCGAGTACATGCTTCTCAGGCAGGTATACCCTTAGCTAGGGTTACAATTGTATAATATAAATCTAAACTCTAATTTAGAACGTGACACTGTGATAGGGTTAACGATACGTATTTCTTCACACGTGTAACCAGAGTTCCACGATCAACATGCCCGAATTCGAATCGGCGTTTATGGTTTACCGTGGCAATTAGGTAACGCGGATGCAAACGCTACGCTACCCGATCACCTTCCGCGTTTCTTACCTCGACCAAGACAGAGGGTCGGTCCGCTTGCGCGATCTCTTGTTCGGAGGTCTTTTTGCTGCTCCCCGGCGATTTTATCGATCCCCTGGTAATTTAAGAGGCAATTACTCCTTTCTCATTTGATTACCCGGAAAGTTGTTGGAGGGTTTTTGCGTGTTCCGGGAGCGGAAAGGTGGGGGACAGCGAGTGAGCGATCGCGTTCCGGGGAGGGTGTTCGAGTATCGAGGAGGAATCGTGGGTAGTTGGGTAATATGGTAATGGGGAGCTGCGGGAAGTGATTCCGGGATGCATTGTGAAATATGTGTCCGTTTTATTGCTTTTCGAATTGGTCGTTGTTTATGTTTCATAAGAACTGTTTTACAGAAATAAAAATTCTTCGATCGATTCAGTGTACTGAGATCATCTTTCATTCACTTGAAATTATGCGACAATTTAAAATGTGACTTCTATGGGACATAATTGAGAAACTACCCTTACTCTGTTCAACTCTTTAGGGTTAGGACTGGTCCTTTCTCTTAGTTTATTATGCATGGTGGGATACATTTTATTATTAAAATGTGACTTCTAAGGAAAGTGACTGAGAAACTACTCTTACTCTGTTTAACTCTTTAGGGTTAGGTGGGTTAAAACTGATTCCACCTTTCGCTTAGCTTATTATGCATGGTGGGGTACATTTTAATTCATCCTGAAAAATTGAAGTTACCCAGTCAATCAGTTCAATATTTTAATAATCGAAATGAATATTCTTCTGCGTATTTTTATATTAAAAAAAAAATTCTGTGCAACTTGAGCTTTTATTTTCTTTAAAATCGTGTGCCTCAAAGAGTTAATAGAGAATTAAATAATTATCCCAAGTAAACATCTGTAGTGCGCCGTACACAACCTGCGAAAAGCTTTCACTCCGTTCACCTAGAGCAAGTTCTACCACCCGTTTCACCTTAACAGGAACTCGATCCTGTCCAAGAACAACTGTATTTCCACTTCCTACACTCTACTCTTAAACAACCCTAATCTACAGAACACCGATAACCGATACGAAATTAAACATTAAAGCCGTCACGATTGTCCGCTACAATCTCTCTCGAATTCGCCTTAAATCTAATGTAGGCGAGCGCCATTTTGTCGCATTTCTCTTCGTAAAATATTGTATAGTTATTGTTATAGCGTAAAATATTTACAAAGATTCGCTTGTATTAAATTTCATTTAATGAAGTCGTATAATAAAATTTACAATATATCATTTCCTAACCTCCAGGTCTGACTAATAAACAATTTTTCAGACTTTAGTTAATTTGTTTATTAATCAGACTTAGAAGTTAAACAGTTGTATATGTAGACTTTAGTATATCACTTAACCAAACTAAATGACGTTTAATTACAGGCGAATCTTAGTAAATATTTCGAATTTGAAAATTTTTGAGGTTACTATATAATTAGACGACTAACAGTCATCTCTGGAGTGCATAGGATTAATTAGGAAAACAAGGAGAGCGCGTGTGAAAAAAATGCCTCGTCTGCATCTAGTCTTAGCCTTATGGACTCCGTGGCCGTGGCAAGTAGCCGGTAACCGACCAATAACATTCCCCTTATCGTGCGCACGGGACGGCGAATCCCGTGGCGCTGAATTTGAATCGAGCCATGGCCGCCGCTCGTAAATCTGCCATTGGTAGGCAGAAAAAAGGGAACGGGCGGAATGTGATCTTCGGCTGGGCGCGCGAGCACTTCCAGGCTCGTTATCAGGACGAGTGCACCTGGTATCCTTGTTCCCGCCGCGGATTCCCAGGAGGCCTCCATCCGATGTTTACGAGGGATCGCGGTTGTCGTAAGTAGGCACTCGGCCACATCCCCCGTTCGCTCTCCTCCCTTCCGGCCCGCTGCGCTCCGTCTGGCTCGAGCAGGAGGCGGTAAAGTTCTCATGGTAGCCGGAACAGATCCTCTCGAGATCCTTTTTCCAGCAGAGGCCTAAGGTCGGCCGCGTATACAGGGTGAGACGTGTCGCTGGAACCAGTCTGCGATGGCTTCGTTAACACTAGTCCTACCACGACCGGTCAAATGACCGTTTCTTAAATTTCGATTAGAATTTCATAGATACAACTTAATAGAATCGCCTTTAAACTTTACACTTTTCCTCAAATATACGTATAATACATTATTCAATATTTACTTCTTTTTTCATTGTTTATTTTCTGAGAAAAATTTGTAATCTGTCGTGGGATTGTCGCGGTAGGAATAAGTATACTTGAAGTGTTGGTAGGAATAGTGTTAACATTAGGTTTACGAGACCCGTCAGTTTGACGGATTTCAATCTTCATGAGCGAAATTTTCAAAGACAATTACTATTATTTCTAGCAATTTTCTTTTATCAACTTTTATCAACGGAACGATACAAATATACCCAAATTTATTTCCCTCTCAGTTTTGCAATTTAAAATTATTTTTCGTGTATACCTATTCTTTAGTATATAAATATTAGAAATAGGTATACAAGAAATGTCCATAAATCTAGCGTTAATACCAGGTTTATGGGACCCGTCAATTCGACGAGTTTTGAACTTCATGAACAAAATTTTTGAAAAATCTTAAGCAAATCTTAAATTTTCGATTCGTTCGTATTTATTCCCTCGACTCCACATTTATTATGTTAGTCTCACCCTGTATACAAGTCCGTGACGCTGCCTCAAAATGTTAAAGTTCACGCAACCTCGCGTGTTTCGTTTACCCTCGACTCGACTATCTCCTTCTCAACTACAGGCGCCCCTCGGTTTTCGCACATTCTACTTTCGTACAATTCGCTATTTTGCACATTTAAAAAAATTCAACTTTTTAACACTAGAACAACCAGAGCAGTCAAAATGGTTATTATTCATAGCAGGCTTATAAATTCACTGTGGTAACGGTTCCAAAAATTACTATGATTTTCTGCAGAAAATATAAATAAAAATTGGTTTTCAATATATTCAATATTTTTTTATGTAATTTTCAATTTGATTTATTCCACGCAAATAAGTACACTTTAATTGTCGGTAGTTCTAGTGTTAAGCTTTTGCGGTTGGATGTCCTCTCTAAGGGTCCCCTCGTGAGTTAAGTAGGCTACTAGGCTGTCCCCTCTCAGGGGACATCAAACTTTAGTCATCAGATTACAATGTTGTTCCGATCAATACTTTAAAACACAGTTTTGGCGCAGATTCTTTTACATCCCTCTACTTTCGACATTCAACATTCGCACATTTTTAAAAATTCAATTTTTTAAGTCTTTGCGGTCTGATGTCCCCTCTCAGGGGACATTAGACTTTAGTCATCAGACTGCAATGTTGTTCCGATCAATACTTTAAAACACAGTTTTTGGCGCAGATTCTTTTACATCCCTCTACTTTGGAAGATTCAACATTTATACATTTAAAAAAATTCAGCTTTTTAAGCCTTTCCGGTTAGATATTCCCTCTGAAGTTCCCTTCGTAAGTCAAAAAGGCTACTAGGCTGTCCGCTGTCAGGCAAAATCAGACTTTAATCATCAGACTGCAATGTTGTTCCGATCAATACTTTAAAACACAGTTTTTAGTGCAGATTGTTTTACATCCCTCTACTTTCGGCATTCAACATTCGCACACACTTTTAGGAAGCAATTGTGTGCGAAAGTCGAGGGTCGCCTGTACACCCTTTTTCCAACCTCAGGATCCACGAAACGAGCCTTTGAAGGCGACCATTTCCCGCGGCCGCTCGGTCGGTGGTCGTTTACGTCGCACCTGCTGCGCGATCATCGCGCCCATTGGCGTCTCGGGCCGATTTACCGGTGATGGATGCCGCTGGCTGGCCCGAAGGAGGAAGTGAACCCGGCTGAATGGGGCAATTAGTCGCGGTTTCTCGGAGATTCGGACCCTGTTGTGCGATCCACGGTTTCTGGGTTTACCTTCGCGTCATTGACTTTACGTCGTCGTGGTACTTGAAATGACGAAGGAACAAATTGTAAATTGCAAAATAATTTTTTTCAAATAATTTGCTACAAAAGTTCAACGTTTTAACCCTAGAATTATGAATAAAAAAAGAAAATTCTACTTTTATTTTTATTTAGTAAAGTGAGATGATAGGGCTGAGGTGTGAATAAAATAAAGTGAAGTTCTTGGACTATTATTAATATATATATATATATATATATTCACTGCTAGGCAAATTTAAAGCGTCTTGTCCTGGGCGTCAAGATTTCATTTTAAGAAAACCATATGTTATCATTTTGATGATAAAAAGTGATATTAGAAGATTTGTTGTTTTTTATAAAAAGATATTACTGCACAGAGTTTTCGTTTATCCTTTCCAGTAATTCGTAACTGAAACGGCTATAAACTTATTCCTTGATCAATTGCGATCAATCTAAACTTGTAGCACGGACTACGGGATATCTCGAAGTTGGTGATCTTGGTACATACGCTTACTACAAGATATCTCGTAGTTGGCAGTGAATGGGTTAAACGCCGAATCACACAACCCTTCTCCGTTTCGAAAGTTTCGCCTGTGCGTGTCGGCGCTCGATCCTTTTGCTCGTTCTTTTGAACGTCGCTGTTGCCTGGGCGGCTGGAAAAGGCCCGTGAAAGGCAGGCGAAAAGAAAGAAGGGCCAACGAATTTTGCTCCGCAGTCACGGAACGATTACAGGCTCGCCCGCCAACTTCGAACTCGAACCGATGCGAACAACCTGCACGCGTTGGCCTTTGCTTTTCCTCCTCAACCCTTTCCACCTTTCTCCCGTGTTCGATGGTTACGGGGCCTCGGCTTACACACGCGACCAACGCACACGTCACGCTTCTTCGGTATTCGAGAAACCAGTTCACGTGTCCGTGATCTTCGGCGTGTGATCGCCGATCTCGATGTTCCGCGCGGGCACACGAGCCAGTCGGGGATCGAGCGACCGATTGGGGTAGATTCGATGGACACAGTGTTACAAGCAGCCACTTTGATCATTTTGAGATGGAGTAAATGTAATAGCTGGTTTTGCTGTTATAGTGATTTAATTTTATATATTGCGACAGATTGTTCTCTTTTTGGGCCTCGAACAGGTTAACAGCGAGGGTTACGGGTCAGATAAATGAAATTATGAATCGAACGAACTTTCTGTGAATGCTCAAAAAATCATTATGCATCATTACGGTACTTTATGGATCTTGAATGATAACATTTTGAATAGCAAATGAACGTCAATATATTTTGCCCTTTTATGATTCAAAATTCTGTAGTTCTTTCTTTCATAATTGAAGATTTCAGTAATTTTTTTTTTTTTAATTTATCAACTTTCTGTGAATGTTTAAAAGATCATTGTGCATCATTAAGGCACCTTATGGATCTTGAATGATGATATTTTGGATTGCAAAGGAACGTCAATATATTTTATCCTTGGATGGTTAAAAATTCTGAAATTCTTTCTTTCATAATCGAAGATTTCAGTATTTTTTTTTTATTAATTTATTAACTTTCTGTAAATGCTCAAAAGATCATTGTATATCATTAAGGCACCTTATGGATCTTGAATGATAACATTTTGAATAGCAAAGGAACGTCAATATATTTTGCCCTTTTATAATTCAAAATTCTGTAGTTCTTTCTTTCATAATTGAAGATTTCAGTAATTTTTTTTTTTTTTAATTTATCAACTTTCTGTGAATGTTTAAAAGATCATTGTGCATCATTAAGGCAACTTATGGATCTTGAATGATGACATTTTTGGTAGCAAAGAAATGTCAATATATTTTACCTTCGGATGGTTCAAAATTCTGTAATTCTTTCTTTCATAATCCAAGATTTCAATATTTCTTTTTATTTTTCCTTTTTTTTTAAGGAAACAGTTGTCGGACCAACGATCTTGCTTATGGTAATAGATTTCCACGGTGTGAAGCTGTGCTTCGGCATGCAGAGAGTTCTTTCGACGCACCGTTATCCTTTTTCAATGAAACTGGTTTTTTCGCTTTTGCATCCGCAGCGGCGGGCCTGGTTGGCACAGGAAGCGGTCCGTGTAAATATGTGTAAATAATTTATCGACATAAGAGCACGCCACGCTGCCGTCGCGATATATCTCGTTCACGGGCATCGAGTAATTAATGTCCCTTTGCGGGCTCGCGTTGCTGTTACTTGCGGCCCCCGTTTGAAAGTGAATGTTTCGGTTGTGAAAACGAACCGAAAAAATCGACCGATAGAAAATTGTACAGGACTACTCTTTAAACGTTGGAGCATCGTAATTTAGAAATGGTAAATGATCAGTTTCGTCGTATTCGTTGCAATTATACTTTTGAGTGGATGGCAAGAGAAAAGTGTGACAAATAAAGAGTAATTAATAAGTAGTAGGGGTAAAAGAAAATGCAGGCACTAAATTATAAAGAATAGTATGAAATAATATTGAGTATTGTAAAATTACTGCAGGATTTTGTAACATTTAAAGTATAAAACTGTAGCATTTAAAGTATAAAACCTTTTGGTTTATGCGAGTCAGGTGTTTTGATATCATTTATGGCAGTGCGTGAACTTCAAAAGGATTTGGCCACCCATTGCTTGTTATGGTAGCAAAAATGCACCTCGAAGGTTAACCATATTTAATTATTCACGAGTCATTACACAGGGATTCTTTATAATTCCCATTTAACCCTTTGCGCTCGAGAGGTGACTATTAGTCACCAAATGATAGTTTCTCAAAATTTTCAAACTTTAATTAGTTCATTAGTCAGATTCACAGGTTAAATAGTCATGTATGTAAATTTTAGTATATCGTTTAACTGAACTAAATTTAACAGAGGTGAATCTCAGTAAATATTTTGAGTTCGAAAATTTTTGAAGTTACTATCATTAAACGACTAACAGTCACTTCTCGAGTGCAAAGGGTTAATTGTAATCTACCCCAAATTCGGTCCCAAAACACAATAAATTGACTTAATCATACATAGCTCAGTTAATTATTATTATTTTTTTAAAGATAATCCTAAAACTGAAGCTGTCTTGCAGAACTTTATTTAATTTCATTTGCAAAGTCTTTAAATGTAAAATCTAAGAATTTTTTAATCACGATTTTTGTTACTGTTATTCTAAAAAAAAAAAAAAACAGGACTTTTCTTTCATCCTGTCGTTTTCTTTCAGTGTCTGAACGTTGAGTGCGTTTCGTCAGAACGTTTTATTTAGTATTCAAAGTCACGTACCATAAGCAACCCACGCTTGTTTTCATAACAATGCATTCGTCTTCAGTAACTCCATGCACTAATTCCACGTACGCCGCGCACACGACCCGTCGGAGAAACTGCTTTCGCTTAAACTTACACGTCGATCTAACTTTTAACGCTTATGCATCAGAGTGGATCGAGAATCGGGACTCGAAAGCGAGTAAACACGGTTTTGTACACTCGTTAGCGGTGCTGGAAAATCGTGTCAACCGAAAGGATTTTTATAACGCGTCCGGTGAAAGAGCAGGTTTCATTCAGCAACGCGCTTCTTAAAGAATCCCCTTTCACTCTATTTGTAATTTTAATTCGCGATTTATTACATTATTCACTGAATTCCCGTTTCATTTCTCTTCTTTTTTACTCGATCTCTTTGTTATTCGAAAATTTACGTATTCATCTCTATTTACTCTCTATGGTGTTTTCTTTGATTAAAGCTCGAATTCAGAATATTCTTTGAAAAATTAAATTATAATCAACGCTAATAAAGACAAAGGAGAAAATTCATAAAATCGAAGTTAAAATTAAAATTAAAATTTAGAGAGTAGGATTTTAACACTTAGCTAATCGAATTGGGAGATCTTCTATTTTTTCCTCAAGAAAGCGCTGCCATTGATTGTATTTACTTTTGTTATCAGTTAGCCTTGAACAGGTATTGAATTGATTAAAAATTGTGCTTTGGAAAAGCAGAAAATGCAATTTGGAAGAAAACTAGTTCAAGACTAACTAATAACAAAGTTAAATAGAATCAATGGCAACGCTTTGTTTGATGAAAAAACGGGAGATCTCCCCATTTGACTAGCTAAATGTTAACGTTCAATTTTACACCATTAGAATTCTATACTCTTCAATCGCATGCATAGTACAGCTTGCAATCTTTGAACTTACCAATTCTCGAAACATTTAGTGACTTTCAATTTCTAAAAAATTCTTCCATCGCGATTCTGAATTCGAGATCTGCCAAAATCGTTTAACATCTGCCAAGGTTGCAAATTTGGTTAATTTTTTGCCACCTTTCTATCTTGTAATTAAAATATTATAATACTTCCCTTAAATTACGCTAAGTTATTTGAAACAAACAAGGGAAATATAAAAATATACACGTTTTTAATTCGTAGTCTATGAGCCAAACAATCAGTTACCGAGTAACAGTTATTTAAATTTAGTTATCTAGGGTTAATAACCATCCTACATTCACGTGCAACCTATTAAACATATTTTTAATTCTGTAGCCTGTGAATCGAATGATTAGTCACAGACTGACACTTATTTAAGTTTAGTTATCTAGGGTTAATATCCATCCTACATTCACGTGCAACCTATTTGTTCTAATCCCAGGCCATTTGTACCTTCGATACGTCAATCTCGCTCCCCCATCGGTGTCGCTTCGTTCGAATCGGTTCTCATCAATTTTCTCCTCTGTTGCAAAGGAAGCAAAAAGCTCGAGGAGCCGCTTTAGGTCGTCCACGCCGGCGAGAAGAGTGCTTACAACGGTGTTGTTGGATAGGTCATAACTCCGGTTGACATGTCGCGCGGGGGATGGACCGGGGACAGGGCAATTAATTACAGGCTCGCTTAATTAAAGAGGGTCTCCTCCGCGTTTCAGACACGAGGGAACACCACTTTCAGAGCGCACTCGGTTTCTCTCGCGTGTCACGAGCATAACTTTGATCCACTTCGTCTGACCTTTCCGTACTTCACCGAAGGCAGTGTTATTTTTTTTTGTTCTTTTTAAAGCTGCAACGATGTCGTGACGACTCTCTAGAACCGTTTTGTCCAAGTACTACAGGCTTCAGAAATTATTTTGATTTATTGAGTTTGCGGGACAGTTTTTTTTTTTTACTTAGAGTAGCGGACAAAAGTTTAACCCTTTGCGCTCGAGAGGCGACTGTTAGTCGCCAAATGATAGTTTCGCAAATTTTTAGACGTTAGTTAGTTTATTTATTAGTCAGACCTGTTTAAGCAGGTTAAACAGTCACATATGCAAATTTTAGTATACGATTTAACTAAACTAAATGAAGCTTAATGTAAGCGAATCTTAACAAATATTTTGCACTTGAAAATCTTTGAAGATGATATTGTCAGACGACTAACAGTCACCTCTCGAGCACAAAGGGTTAAGACGACAGGACATAATTGTAAAACATAATTTTATGGTTCGCGAATATTGTTTACCTATTCATTTTTATCATTATCATGCTAAAACACTATTTATTAATTAGCATAGAATACAGATTATATTTATACTTTTATTTCTTATTAATTAATTAATTAATTTTCCTTGACCCTTTGCTGTTGAACTTCTATCCGCTACTGTATAAGCTTGATTACATAGTGGGTTATCTATTAATTTCTTTCTTGCATTTATAATTGACTGCTTTCACTATTCTTTTCTTCGCCTACGACGACGTTTTGATATATTTTAGGGAACTGATTTGTGGAAATTCGGGTTAAAACATGATACGTACAAAAACATAATTGACATGGTTGATACATAACAGATTTAGCCTAAATATAATTAGCTAGTTGATCTGCAACTGTTACAATCCATTCAAATCCTAGCTACCAGACACTCATCGATAGAATCTATCGATCTAAATGCATCTTCCGAAAATCATTCGATACACAATCAATGCACCGATTTACCATAACCAACGTCGCAGATGGATGCGTTATCGGGACAACCGTTAACGTCGTCGCAGGACTGACTTACAGTAGCAATTAAGCAGGTGCTCGGCTGAAAGCGTCTGCCGCTAACTATGCCATAAAGTCTCGATATGCCTCGGTTTACTTTCAATACCTGTCCTCGAAACCGCGTGTCTCACGAGAGTCTCTCGTGCCTCGTGTTTTCAGTTTCCAAATCGAAAGCGGAGGCTCTGCCGATCGAACCATGATCCAGATCGATCTCTGATCCAGAACAGTCTCTGATATTCAGAAACAGTTCTGATTCAGTACACTCTCGACCCGCACACTCTCGTCGATTCCAGTCAAAGGATAGGAAACGGAAGAAAGGAGGAAATTGGAAAAAGGAATCGAAAAAAAATATTGAGAAAAATCGAGAAAAATTGAGAAAAATTAAGAAAAATTGAGAAGAATTAAGAAAAATTAAGAAGAGAGTCATTCTACTTAGCTACGCGAGTTCGTCGACGTTCCCACGTGAAAATTTTTGGGAAATGGCGTCGACACCGACGAGATGCCGTGGCGGAGGCGTCGGAGGCGTCGTTGGTGGCGAGAATCTTTCGGAAGACATCACGAACGAGGACGAGGCGGCGAACACCGGCAATTTCGAGCCTCTCAGCGACTCCTGCGGCGAGAGCGACATGGAGGGCCTCGACCTCTCACTGTTCGAGCCCCAGGTCGACACCACTTCCTGGTGCGACTCCCGGATTCACGCCGGCACTCTGCATATGCTCGTCCATTACTGCGGTAAGCTTTGATGTTTTTTCGGGGGTTTCCTCTTGCGGCGAGGATCGAGGAGCCACGATGATCATTTTCAGCGGAACGCTAAAATGCTTCGCGAGAATTCGATCGACGAGTCTTTTTGATCACGAGAACAGAAGGTCGAGCGAATTTTTGAGTTTCCAGAGGGGGCTCCATCGATTTCATATCGATGATTGTAGTTTGCTTTGTGTCCAATGGATATTGAAAAGAATATAAAATTGTAATATGCATATTTTTTGTTTTTGTTTGACTGTTTAGGGTCACATAATTTGTCTAGGTTTTTAATGACCACGTTTTGTTAGAACAGTGGCATTCACTTATTGACTTTACATTTGATGATATAGTTCGATATTTTTTAGGAAGTTTAGAACAATAGAGCATGTAGATTAGTATTTCGTAGATAATGTAATAATCATAATAATGTAATTTTATTTTAAATTATAAAATGTACGTGTTGGTGATATAAAACATTGTAAGATTTAAGTATTAGGATTTTATTTTATTTTCACTACAGAATTAACGTTTGATACCGTTTTCGGCGAAGAAATTGTTTAAATTAGTTATCGTGATAATTTCATCAATTAAATGATATTTGTTGTGGCAATTTTTGGGAGAAATCGAAATACAGTATTATCGGGTTTTTGCAAAGCACATACCGTGATGTTTATAAAATTGTTTTAGGAAACGTATAGGGAAAGAACTTTTTGAGGAATACAATTTTTTAGCGAATATTCGAGGCAGAGTATTTCGTTTTAGTTGAAAATTGATTTTCGCGCGTTAGAAGCATTGGCCAGACGGTATTCTTCGGGAGAAAATTGATTTTCCCTCGTCAAAAGCATTTGATATGCAGATGAGGCCGGCGAAAGAATTTTCTTGTAAGAGAAAATTGGTTTTAGCGTGTCGAGGGCATTTGATAAGTAGAAATTTTTAGGGGAATATTGATTCACTCGCGTCGAAAGAACTTAAATTTGAACGAAAAAGTTACTTTTAAACTCTAATGAAATTCCGGAATTGACTACAGTTTTTCATGTAATAATTTTTAAACGGAAAAAAACACATGCAATCAGCCTTAAAATAATAGAGAAACGAGATAGACAACTTATAGCATTTCGAAATTATTAGAAGTTTCAACTGAGTTGTATATTAAATTAATTAAAATTGTTGGAAAGTTTTTATGGAAGCCTTGCGTTTAAAGTTTTACGAAACTTTTTAAGCGCGCGAGAAGTTGAATATGCTCGGTGTTCAATTATAATACGAGCTTGTATTCTAGCTATAAAATCATGGAAACATCAATTTAGTTAACAATGTTGTCGGAAACAATATAAAAAGTTATCTCTGTTTGGAAAATCAACAGAGTATCAGAAGCTGCGAGCTAATCGAAAGTTCATGCTGCATATAATCAGATTCAATTAAAAGTTCACCGAATAACTTCTAACAGCCCCAGGCAAAGGAACCCGAGGTATTTCAAGTGGCACTTAAATGCTTCTAAACCTACTTCTCTCAGAAATGCCTTCATCTTTCGTTTACTTTGCCATCGTTACTACCGAATTGATTATTCAATAGCTGTTCAAATAGATCTGGAATTCGCTTCAATTCGAATATTTAAAACAGCGTTTTCAAGTCGAGACCTTCGATATCGGAATTTCTGTTTCGGTTTTCTTCTGTTTTAGAATAATTTGGAAAGATTTAGGTAGGTAAATCACTTGTGAGCTGTGATTAACTGAGATTGAAATGATTAAATTAGGAAACAATTTTGAGAGAGGTCTTTAAATAATCTACTTTTGTTTTAGAATAATTTGAAAAGATTTTGGTAGGTAAATCGTGAGCTGTGATCACTTGAAATTGAAGTTAGTAAATTAGGTAAAAATTTTGTGGAAGGTCTTTAAATGATCTGCTTTTGTTTCAGAATAATTTGAAAAGATTTAGGTAGGTAAATCACTTGTGAGCTGTAATTACTTGAAATTGAAATTAGTAAATTAGGCAACAATTTTGAGGATAGTTTGCAAAGGAGTTTGTGTGGTTTCTTAGGTTTATACGTAATTTTCCGTAAGCGTGTTGGTAGTTTTGTACGGGGCTGTATCATAGGTAGTTCAGAAGTCAACTGACAGCAGGAATGCAGATGTAACTGGTTATGCCTAGTCTTCAAATGCACATCTTCTCTACCACGAGTTCAACTATGTGCTTAGAACACGTGTACTTTGATTATTAGCCCGAAGGATGATATTCGCGGTTCGGATCGTGTAACCGCATTTGAATATTAGATCACTTTGTTATCCCGTTAACCAACTTATCGCCTCGCAAAGTAGATATCCTAAGCAAGCATGATCGAACAGTGTAGACCTTCCGCTTACGTTAACGGTAGGAAGTTTAGAATTACTCTCAGAGTTGCAGGAATTTTTAATCTAGAGTATTTCTTATTTTAAATCTTCCTCGTATTTATTTTTTTTTTTTTTATTGGAAATCAAACGTAGTCGAAATAACATTTTTCCATAAAATCGTATACTTCATGGGTTAACCCTTTGCGCTCGAGAGACGATCGTTAGTGGCCAAGGTCGTTGTGGTAGTTTCACAACTTTTCAGACTTTAGTTCATTTGTTTATTAATCAGACCCAGAGGTTAAATAGATATATAGACATATATGTAAATTTTAGTATACAACTTAACTAAACTAAACGAAGTTTAATATAGACAAATCTTAGTAAACATTTGGAATTTATAAATTTTTGAAGTTAGTATCATTGGACGACTAACAGTGCAACTCTGCAGTGTAAAGGGCTAATTAATAATATAAGTGAATTTGAACAAATAAATATTTTGCACTTGAAAATTTTTGAAATGAATATTGTTAGACGGCTAACAGTCGCCGTTCGAGTGCAAAGGGTTAAAACGAACACGAATCTTTTCACGTTCACCCGACATACGCGCACAAAATTCATCCACCAAGGAATCCGAATAAATAAATATTTTGCATTTGAAAATCTTTGAAATGAATATTGTTAGACGGCTAACAGTCGCCGTTCGAGTGCAAAGAGTTAAAACGAACCCGAATCTTTTCACGTTCATCCGACATACGCGCACAAAATTCATCCACCGAGGAATCTGAACAAATAAATATTTTGCATTTGAAAATCTTTGAAATGAATATTGTTAGACGGCTAACAGTCGCCGTTCGTGTGCAAAGGGTTAACACGAACCCGAATCTTTTCACGTTCACCCGACATACGCGCACAAAATTCATCCACCGACGTATTCCCCTTTTCTCGTGGAATCTACACTTTCGTTACGTAACCCCGAAAAAATCCCCTGTCCTCCCCTCCCCCCCGTTCCCTATCTGCAGCAACCCATCTTCCAGATGCGTTCCGGGGCCCGTGCACCCACGCAGCCACGCGTGTGGACCGTGCAAACGCACACCGCCACCACCATCTCTCCTCTTCGGCTTTTCATTTAACGCGGCAGATTAATTCGCGCCGGTAAATCACAGCCAGAGGTTATTCGTCTGCGAGCAGATCGGCGCCGTGGCCGGCATTGTATGTTAATGGCAATTGGTCCCGGGAATAATGCTTGCGTCTCGCAGGCGAATGGACTGGACTTTGGTGAAATAGGCGTAGGATCGGCGCACGGTGTTCTAATAGGTCGAAAAAACTGGCCAAAAGTCAGTTTTAACGAATTTTGTAACGAATACGGTTTGACACGTTCGTCGCCCAGCGTGATTCGTCTGAGTTTCTCGCTGGGCCCAAATCCGATTGCATAGTAAAACTGGGGTAATAAAATATAAAAAATATTTTAACTTTTTATTTTTATTTTATGTATTTTATATTTATATAAATTATACTCCAATGTTTATTCCATTGAATTCCTTTCAAAATTCCAATTTAAAATCCTATTTAACTTTAAGAAAAAGAGCGTCACCCGAATATGGGTGATGCTTTTTTTCTTAACACTATTCCTACCACGACCGGTCAAATGACCGTTTTTAAAATTTCGATTAGAATTTCGTATATACAACGTAATTGAATCGCCTTTAAACTTTAGACTTTTCTTCAAATACACGAATAATACATTTTTCAATATTCACTTCTTTTTTCATCGTTTATTTTCTAAGCAAAATTTGTAGTCTGTCTTACGTGGAAATGTCACGGTAGGAATAGGTATACGTGAAGTGTCGGTAGGAATGGTGTTAAAGTTAAATAGAATTTTAAATTGGAATTTTAAAAAGGAATTCAATGGAATAAGTATTGATTAAATTTTTTAATTTACAAAATTTAATTCTATATTTCCATTTTCGTAAATTTATCAACGTTAGTGGGAAATTTCTCTATAAATAAATTTATATTTTTAAAAAATTTACAATGGATTAAATTTTTTAATTTACAAAATGTAATTTTTGCTGTTTTTATATTTTTTTATCTCAGTTTTCTATGCAATCGCATTTGATTATACGATTATATGTTGTCATTAGATACAGGAGCAGACAAAAGTTCAAGACCAAAGGGTCAAAGAAAATAAATAAATTAATTAATAAAAAATAACAGTATAAATAAAATTTGTAATCTATACTGCTAATGAATAAATAATGTTCCACCATGATGACGATAAAAATGAATAGATAAACAATATTTGCGAACCATAAAATTATGTTTTGCAATTATATCCTGTCGTTTTAAACTTTTGTACGCTACTGTAAATAAAAAAATCTTTTTTGCAAACTCAATAAATCATAATAATTTATCTTTGTTACCTTCTGTTGTTTTATTTGTTTTTCAATTTTGTTAAGTTTTTGTTTTACGATAAGCACGGACGCAAAATTATCGTTGAGTAATGAATTTTGCGGAATATAAAGCGGGAAAAGATACAACGTTCCCTCGTCGTTGTTGAAAAATATAAAAATAATATTAAGCGCGATCGCGACACGAAAGGTATAGCTGTGCAGGGGACGATCGTTCGGTTGTTACATGAAAGTTGCACGAAAAAAATCTGTGCGGCTCATTGATCAAACACGGCCGAGTTTTTGCATACAATATATCCGATGCATATCGTATTTTATACGCCTTTGTATTTAAAATAGGCTAAAAACTGCAATTCGAATAACGTTGCATCACTTCTATGTACTTATAAATCATAAAGAACGAGGAACCGTGCTCGTGTAATTTTATATCTTTTAATACAAAATTAGCTTAACTTAAAATTATCAAAAAAAATCAACTTAATCGATTACCATAAATTTAAAAAGATCGTTACTAAAATCTGTAACTGTAAAGTACCCTTACTTTACTATCGTACAATTTTCATCTGAACTCTTTCAAGTACTTGTACAAAATTAAAAAGACAATTCTGTAGTTTTGTCTGGTTACGTTCTATTTTTGTTTTAAGTAGACAGCAATCGAGCAGTAAAACGAAAGCAGGTGAAAAAACATGAGAGACGTAGTAGAGAAACAGTGGCAACCTATTCACACGTGTGAGTGTTGGGCTACTTAAAACAAACCACTTAAATAATCAAACACACGCACATACGCTGGTGACTTTAAACAAGTTCATTCTGAAACACATGCACAAACCGCCCTCCAGCTATTCGTTCGCACAAAACCAGATTTATTAGCGACCAATTATCATTCCGTCACGTACTTTCGATACTCCAATCACCGAAAACACACCTCACGTCAATCATCTACGACCCTAATCCGATCCACCGGCAAGAATTATTCTAAACGAAGCGAAACCTCCGACTCACCGTATTAAACGACCGTCTTAACATCGTTGCGTGGGTCTCGCGTTATTTACTTTAAAAAATATACACCGTGGCCATCCGTGTGAAAACTGTGGTACTTACTCCAGTCTGTCAGAATAGAATATATTAGGTTTGGCTGAAAATCTGTGTTATTGTGTTATTGAAAATTTAAACGTGGGAACAAGCATGGAATGCTATAATATTTCAGATGTTATACAGTAACGGACAAAAGTTTTACATCAAAGAGTCAAAGAAAACAAATTATAAGTATAGTTATTAGTATATTCTATGCTAATCAACAAATAGTGTTCTACCATAATGACGATCAAACTAAGTATATGAACAATATTTGCGTACCATAAAATTATGTTTTATATTTTCGGTCATTTTAAATTTTTGTCTCTTACTGTAAGTGAACTGTTTCTCATAATATTTAGAGAATTAAATAAATTTCCGTTTAGGTTCCTCCTATCTAATTACATTTATAAACATTCGAATTTCCATAAAAATCCGCACTTTAGCGATGATGCACTTATAGTATCAATTTATCAAAAAATTTCCATTTCTTCGGATTCTTGTGTATATAAAATTAACCCCTTAACGTGCACGCTAAACTGGCCAAACTGTGCACACTCGAGATAATTTGAGCGACAATAAAATTTACAGTACAATAAAAATTTTGATTATTTTTGTATTTTTTAAATTTTCTTGCCAATACGACATTTTAAATTGCGTTTTTTTACATTAAAAAAAAATTGATTCTTTTTGGCCGGTTTTTTTCAAAAAAGACTGTGCATTAAGGGGTTAAATATCTTGCGATAGGTTGGCAAAAGAGCACTTTCGTGGATAATTCCAAATTTTTAATTCCACTAGAATACCAGATAGATAATTTTTTTTTTTCAGAACGAAAAGGTTAAAATTGCGGAAACCTTCAGGCATAACTTAATGCTTCCGTTTTTTAAATAGTCGACTATAATTTCGCTGCCGCATACCGATCGCGAAGGAAAACGTACGTTGTCGGTCGCTCGCACGAATCCAGGATCGAGGAGAAACGAGCCAGGTGATCGATTCGCAGCGGGGACCAATTAAATCGTGATTCAGCCTGGATGTAACGCCGGCGGAACCGCTGCTTCGCTGATACAATCTTGTTGGTTGCAATAAATCGATGTAGGTAAATGAGTCGCGTTCTTTCCACCGTGGCCCGTCCTCCTTTCTCAGAAAGCTTCGTTGCCCTCTTGCTTCGGCCAGATCCTTAATATGTATTTACCGAGTGTCTCTAACAGTACCGGATCTTTAACCCTTTGACTGCTGAATACTCCCGGTCGAAGTGCTTCGCGTCGACGATGCTCTATTAGCAATTGTGTTGCTCTAAACGGGAGCAAGGAAAAATTAACAAATACGTGTCCATAATCCGCACGAGTAACTTTCGTCAATCGCATATATATAGGAAATTTCTACTTTTACTTTATTTAGTAGAGTGGAATAATAGGGCTCAGGTGTGAATATAATAAAATGAAATGAATAAATGTATATTTAAAACGGTTTAATGATAACAACTTAGCAACTACGAGACTTCAAAATCACACTCTTTCTGCCTTCACAATCAAACTCTTTCGGCCTTCACAGTTAAACTCTTTCTGCCTTCACAGTCAAAATCTTTCTGCCTTCACAGTCAAAATCTTTCTGCCTTCACAGTCAAATTCTTTCTGTCTTTACAGTCAAACTCTTTGTAACTTGATGCATTCGGTCACATTCACCCAAAATTCCTCAGTCGCTCAGTTTTCTCAACTGCTCATTTTTCGCGCCTTAAAAACACTCGAGTCCAAACATTTTACATTCGCATGAAAATCGTCCAACTCAAGCAGTCTTCAGACTTTCCAAAATTTGTATTCTCTCGATCGCATTCCTATATATATTCTTCTAAACACTAATTTCCTTTGTTTCTAATTCTAAACCTTTCTCACTCGATGCAATCGGTCACGTTCACCCAAAATTCCAAAAAGTGCTCATCTTTCGCGCTTTAAAAACCTTCTAGTCCAAACATTCTACATTCGCACGATAATCGCCCAACTCAAGCACTCTTCAGAATTTTCCAAACTCGCATCCACTCGATCGCATTCCTATATATATATTCTTCTAAACACTAATTTCCTTTGTTTCTAATTCTAAACCTTTCTCACTCGATGCAATCGGTCACGTTCACCCAAAATTCCAAAAAGTGCTCATCTTTCGCGCTTTAAAAACCTTCTAGTCCAAACATTCTACATTCGCACGACAATCGCTCAACTCAAGCACTCTTCAGAATTTTCCAAACTTGCATCCACTCGATCGCATTCCTACACATACGCGGTATCTTTTTGTCCGGGAGTGTATCATCGCGAGGAAAAATGAAGGCAGGTCACCACCGGAGGCTGATTTTCACGTTCATCCGACTTGTACATAGCAATCGCAGCGACTAATCGAGTCGCTTTTCTCCTCGGGCGATTGCTTTTCACTCGAGGTGGAGTTCTTCGCCTCTTCCGAGGAACCTGTTCACCGGAAAAGCTTCGTCCGCCATGGTGGGCGAGGACTAGAAACCAGCGAAGAGATTGATGGCTCGATGATATTTCCTCGGCTGTAATACGCGCGTTTTGCCGGCCTGAAAGAGAGGAGAAATCGGCTGTGGGTTGCAAGACAGGAAATCGACGACAAGTTGGCAGACATCTTGGGATGTTCTTTATTTTCAGTACGGCGGTAATTGGATTTTTTCTTTTGGTGTTACAATCTTCTGAGTTCGACTTGGATGGATAGATTATTGAAATCAGGATTGCTTTTACTGGTAGGGAATCTTATTAGTGGATTGAAGATGAAAATTGTTTGTTTTTCAGTGAAAATAAATCTAATTTTAGAGGATTTAATTTACTTTACTAAGTATCTAATTTAGGGGATTTTACTTTAGGGGATTTAATAATGTTAAATTCTTTAGCTGATTAATTCTGGCGCACAGATATATCTAATTATTACAGTTTCTGAAAAGATTAATGAAAAGTTCTGAATTAAAACAGTTTTTGGCGTGAGAAATATTAAATAATTGTTTTTGGCTTCCACTTAACGCTTTTTCTCGAGTCACCGCAACGTTTTCAGATTTATTAGAGATTGTGAAAAGAAAAAGGTTGGAGAACGTTGAAAAATGTAGAAATTCTGCCGGTGAACTGAAAACGAACGAAACGGGGAAAATCGATCGATCGAACTCTATTAATCAAACGCTTTTAACCATACGCTGGCAAACTTCATTTGCGGCGCGTGACATAAAGCGTTGCTCTCGTTATAAGTCTAGCCTCGCGTCGAACGAAAAGGGTCGACGTTGAACTCAGTCGTGCGGGTAATTAAAACCGCCAGTACGATAATTATTATGGCGTCGTCGCTGAGTGATCGCGATTTGTTCTTGCAAATGGAAAGAACCGATTCAAGCCTCCCGCCCATTGTTGATTGTCTCCGGAATAATTAGCGAACGCGACTTTTAAACTCGAACTTCGACGGAGCGAAGTGTAATTATTCATTTTTATCTGAATTTCAGTTTTTAATTTAATCCTGTTTTTAATCTTAGAATAAACTAGAATTTACAATAGAATTTGCTAACTTAGTAGATAGAGAATTAACACACGAGAATTTGAAATTATATTAATTTGGTATCAATTTTAGATGAGAAATCAAAATACTCTGAGTTTTCTTACATCAGTAGAAATTCATTTTTATCTGAATTTCAGTTTTTAATTTAATCCTGTTTTTAATCTTAGAATAAACTAGAATTTACAATAGAATTTGCTAACTTAGTAGATAGAGAATTAACACACGAGAATTTGAAATTATATTAATTTGGTATCAATTTTAGATGAGAAATCAAAATACTCTGAGTTTTCTTACATCAGTAGAAATTGAATTCTAGTTTAGTGGAAACTTGTAATACTTAAGTAATTTAAAAGTTCTGCAATAGCATACCAATTCTAATTTAATATATAATTTAATTCGATTAAGATATGTAATATTTAGATAATATAGAAATTTTCACAGTAGTATATGCGAAGATCTGCTAAGAACAAATGTTCTAATAACTAACACTCGCTGCAGATTATACCAAAAGCAGAAATTCCATGAAGAAGGATGTAACACAATAGTAAATCTATACTTAGCACGGTTACATTGGATGTAAAATTAGAACGTTTCATCGGCGATAACTTATATAATAATTCCACGCATGGTGTATCGAATATAAGACATCGTTAGACGATCCTGTGACTTGCGGAATTTTCAGTTATACCGTCGATACATCGCGAGCCGGTTCAAGTGACACAGTAAATCGAGCCGCGTTTCACTAGGACACACACACATACACACACACACAGTTGAACATTATCACCAGACCGTGTGTTACTTATTTAACTTTCCACTTCGAGGTTGTATTTTCAGATCGGGGTAATAAGTAACTGTTTGGCGTTCATGGCAGATATCCGATATTCCATTATCCGTGAATCTAACAATGCTTCGAGCAAATAGAGCTGACCCAAATCCTTCGATTTAGCAGCTTCCCCGTGAATTTTGTATAGGTTCTAAATCGATTTTAGCTACGCAAGGGAACTCGAACGAAAGGTGTAAATTGCTCTGTTGAAGTTACGAGTGATTTAAATTTTCTTTGCCACGTGCTCGAATTTATGAAAGGCGAAAATGTGAAGTACCGTGGCATGAAAGCACGTGCTAGAAAATTTACGGTCGGGAATATTGAGTTTGGGAATTCGTAAGTTTGAGAATCGTATTCTTTTCCAGAGTTCGAGAGTAATTGTAGAATAATTGTAGAACTTTCAAATTTTTAGTTTTAGATCTTTAATTTTGTAATTTTAAGGTGATCTTAGAAATCAGAGGCGTAAGATTCGCGAATTTGAGAGTGGAGACGTGTTGACCGTGTCGAGTCTGAAATTTGTGCACGTTGTGCTTTGTAATTCAACGAAATGTATGATTGAAACGAATTTAATTCGTATGAAAAAGAAATGGAGGCCTGGCGTGTTCTTCTATCTCTGTTATTCTGGTTTTACACTTTAATTCGTGACGGCCACTCCATCACTTTAAGCTCCTACTCTTTACTCTTTACTCTTTGACACTGACTGACTCATCCACTCGCTCTTTGATTGCGGTGCACTCTTGAAATTATCACACACACACACATACACATGTCACACGCTCAAACCGCTGAATATCTCCTTACAGCCGAAACGACGCGTGCGTATCTAAACATACGTTCCACTTGAGGTTAATCATCAGCTTGAACAGGTATGCAATCCCTTTTATGTTATCGAAAGCATTCGTTGTTTGAGTGTGATGAACGAGAAGTTCATTGACACGTGACGTTACAATGAAAAGCACTGTCTAAAATTCAGAGAACGTTAAAGAACTTTTAGAGTTCTGAGCCTTCAAGTTCTCTATTCCATAGTTTCCAAATTCTAAAAGTTTCGATTTCCAGATCTTTCAATTCTTATATTCTCAGATCGACGAAATTTATTCTAAGATTTTCATTCTCAATTCTACAATTTTCAATCCTTCGTTTTACACTTCTCAATTTTCAATTTTCCATTTTACGATTTCCAATTCTCAATTTTTCAACTTTTAATAATTCAATTTTCCGATTTACGGTTTTCAATTCTAGATTTTTCGGCCTTTAATGATTCAATTTTCCATTTCATGGTTTTCAATTCTCAATTTTTCGATCTTTAATATTTCAATTTTCCATTTTACCGTTTTTCGATCTTTAATATTTTAATTTTCCATTTTACCGTTTGTTGACCTTTAATGATTCAATTTTCCGTTTTACGGTTATCAATTCTAGGTTTTTCGGCCTTTAATGATTCCATTTTCCATTTTACGGTTTTCAATACTTGGTTTTCAACCTTTAATGATTTAATTTTCCATTTGATCTTTAACATTTCAATTTTCAATCGACGAATACCTCCAATCTCGGTATTAACATTTCTGAATGTACCAATCGAAGGGAATAAATTTGATGCATTTAAATGTCGGTTGTTATACAAAGCTGGCGTTCAATGATCAGAAAATCGTCGTTCGATTATAGTCCATTGTTCACGTTTTGAGTATTCCCTGGCGCAGATTTGAATGTCGCGGATGCAAGTGCAACGGGAGCGCGCAGGGGCCCTTAATGAAAATGTCAGCTGCAGCTGCACGGTTCCCGTTTCACGCAGCCGGATATCATTTGGCTTAAATATCTACGTTTAATTATTTAATTATTTGCTTAATCGAATCGTTAGGCTTTTCATATTGCGCGCGGTCACGCGCAAGAGTCACCAAAACATATAAACTCACGATCCTATAATAATACGTTTCGAATTTTAGCGTGTCCTCGTTACTTTCTCAACAATCTTATAACACAATTTTTTTAACGAATTCAATCGTCCACGAATTTAACTACGAATAAAAATAAAAACATATAGTAAAAATCATAATATGAATTAAAAAACATACGGTTCCGATTGAAACAATTGATTTCACTTTATAGCTTTCCCTCAGTCAGTTATATATTTAATACTTAATTAATAGTCAAGATTTAATTTATAGTTAACCCTAGATAACTAAAATTAAATTAATGTTACTGTATAATTAATCATTCGACTCATAGATTACGAATTAAAATTTTTTTTATATATTTCCCTTATTTATTTCAAACAAATTAGCATAACTTAACAGAAGTATTATAATATTTTAATTCGAAGATAGAAAAATGGTAACAAATTAGCATTTGCAATCTTGGCAGATCTCGAATCCGTAAAACTAAAACAGAAGTCGGTAGTCTATTAAGACGAATGTTTAATTATCTAGAGTTAATAATTATACTCCTATACCATACACGTGGGAATTATTTCATAAAAATCTATACAAAATCGAGAAAGAAATATTCCATCAAAAATTTCACGCAGCTTCTATAACTTTTCACCGCTTTTATTCATTCACGAGATAAAATAGACGCTTTTGTCTACGCCTTTGCCGTCATACGCTTGAATGCTAATTTCAGGGACAGATTTTAGAGCAATCCGAGCGAGTCCTCCTAAGGTTGAGTCCGACGAAACGAAGCGGCGCTCAGAATTAATTATTCGAAATGAACGGCGTTCGCGGATGTCGGGACAGGTCCATTAAAAGCCGGAAATTGTACCGGGCTTAACGTCTCCCTTATATCGGGGATGTTTCGATCGCCCCGTCTACGGGATCGGTGATAAAACTGCGAACGAGCGTATCTTGGACTTTTTGTTACGATTTTCAGTAATTAAAGAAAAGAAAAAAAGGAATTGAAATTAACGTACATGGCACGGAACCAATATTGAATAATACTTTAACACGAAGATTAACCCTTATGACTTCAAGTGCGCCTCTCAAACACCACCAATATAATTATCGTAATCAAAATTATATTACTTCTAAAATAAATAAAGATTGTTTCGAATGACTTTAATATTATTATTTACACGACATTGCAGCATTCCAAGTCTGACACTTAAAAACTTGCAAGTCAAAGTATAACGAAAATTAAATGTGAGTTGCCGATCGATGTTCACATTTTTCCTACTTTTAAAGAGTATTAAGGGTTAATTAGCATAATAGACGATAACTTTATCCTCTGCGGTGCATCTCAAACTGGTTTTTGTCGCGCATAAATATTCCACAAATGTTCAATTTCAGTTTCTTAATTTTCAATTCTTGACTCCACAAGTGTCAAATTTCAATTTCTCAATTTTCAATTCTCCACCCCACAAGTCTTCAATTTCAACTTTTCAAGTTCCGCTCTTTCAGCCCTTAAATTTTCAATTCTGAGTTTTCGACGTTCCAATTTTCGAGTCTTTCAGTTTCAGTTCCTGAACTCTTAAGCTTTCAATTCTTGATTTCTCAATTTTCAATTCTCCATCCCACAAGTCTTCAATATCAATTTTTCAAGTTCCACCCTTTGAACCCTTAAATTTTCAATTCTGTGGTTTTAACATTCCAATTTTCGAGTCTTCCAGTTTCAGCTCCTGAACTCTTAAGCTTTCAGTTTTTGATTTCTCAATTTTCAATTCTCCATCCCACAAGTTTTCAATTTCAATTTTTCAAGTTCCACTCTTTGAACCCTTAAATTTTCAATTCCAAGGTTTCAACTTTCCAATTTTCGAGTCTTTCAGCTTCAGCTCCTGAACTCTCAAGTTTCCAGTTCTCGATTTCTCAATTTCAAATTTTTGCTCGTCCTCGAATCTTAAATTTTCAAACAAAACGTTTGCGACGCTTTTCAACGTTCTGTACATCAGTTTCACTTCCTGCTTGATAATACCTTGATGAACGTCGAAATTCCCACGTACAACAAGGTCGACAGAATTCCCCGTTACACCAAGAAAGTGTTCTGCTCGAAGTTGTTTGCGTATTCGGTGTATCAGCGTCGGCTCGCCGCTCAGAAAGTTCATGACGTCATGTTATATCGAGCTCAGTGGAACGAGTTAAGAGGAGCATTTTGCCCGGCGAACTTCCTCGATAATAGAGAGTACCGCGACTCTCCCCTCTTCTTTACGAGTTATCTCTTTGGCGAACGCCGCTGGAAACTCGTCGTCGTCGTTAATCCGCCTAATAAGGCTCCAATTATGTCCCCCCTCCCCTCTCCGGTTAATTTGCAGGGTCATCGGAGTCCATTGTCTCCGAGAAATTGGAATATCCACTGAAAGTCGATATCTTTCGTCGGACTCGCGTTTGTCGGCTGCGAAAAGGCAGCGGTTAAGCGTGACGACCTAATTGAATTCCATGCCGATCATTTAACGAGCCTTGGACTCGATTATTATTTTCCTTTCGTTCGCGTCACTTTGTTCACACTTTGACTGCCACGTTCGTCGTACAGTAGCGGACAAAAGTTTAAGACCAAAGGGTTGAAAAAAATAAATTAGTTGATTGATGATATTGATGGTGATGATTAGTTGATACTTGACGAAATTATTTATAATAGGAAAGTATTTGAAAGTGAGTTTTTATTATTTATTTTCATAAGTTTGACTAATTATGTTAGAGTAGCGGACAAAAATTTAAGACCAAAGGGTCGAAGAAAATAAATTATTTGATCGATGATATCGATGGTGATGATTAGTTGATACTTGACGAAATTATTTATAATAGGAAAGTATTTGAAAGTGAGTTTTTATTATTTATTTTCATAAGTTTGACTAATTATGTTAGAGTAGCGGACAAAAATTTAAGACCAAAGGGTCGAAGAAAATAAATTATTTGATCGATGATATCGATGGTGATGATTAGTTGATACTTGACGAAATTATTTATAATAGGAAAGTATTTGAAAGTGAGTTTTTCTTATTTATTTTCATAAGTTTGACTAATTATGTTAGAGTAGAGGACAAAAATTTAAGACCAAATTGTCGAAGAAAATTAATTAATTAATTAATAAGAGATAACGGTGTAAATAAAATTTAAAATAGTATTCTACTATAATGACGATTAAAATGCATAGATAAATTATATTTGCGAACCATAAAATTATGTTTTACATTATCCTGTCGTCTTAAATTTTTGTTCGCTTATATAACCAGCCACGATGGTCATTGGTGACTGGAGCACTTCAACTGCTTACAATTCTAAGAGTTGAATAAAAATTCACAGTTAGTGCACTTTGAACATTATCACTAATTAGAGGATACATTGAAGTACAAAATGCCTCATTGAACAATTAAAAATTTCTATTAGAGCATCGAAAAAAAAAGATTGATTTCTATGAAATATTGCATCTAGCAATGATTGTTAATTTATTCTGATACCTACATTTTTGAAAATTCACTATAACTTTTACTGTAATCATTACGGTTTGTTTCTCTTATGTTAGGTATTTTTTAATTATAATTTTCAATCCGATTTCTTCGTCACAAATAAATATACTCTAACCAGGTTCAGTGTTAACAGGTCAGAGTGAATCTAGCGCGCGTACTCTCGGTGTTTGGAACGTTGGTTCCTTTTCATTATTTTGTTCGATTCATCATCGTCCCGGGACATAGTACATTCATCATCGCCGCGGAGGGGGCGGACGATTCAGGGTTGAGAGCTCTTTTTGTCCCGTTTAACGCGCGGGTTTCGTAATCGTGACGGTTTTTTAACGAGACGATAACGTGTCACGCGGTGAAACGAATTTGTGCCGGGAAGCTGTTGCGAATTGAAAGCGCTTGATGTGTTATTTAGTTCGTGTCGAGACTCGTATCGCAGTAGATCGCGACGAAGTAACCTGTTTGTTAATTGCAGGTTTCGGAATTATTAGATGACCGATGGAAAACAATGAAATGTGGGAATAATAATTTCGAACAGTAGGACACAATGTAGTGCAGGGAATTGGTTACAATTATAATTATCTAATTATAAAATAATAAGGACATAAATATGTAGCTTTAAACTGTAAAAGTATAAAGTTGCACGATCCTTAGATTATCTATATATATGTATATAAAAATGAATGTGTGTCTGTCTATACTCGATAGATTCAAAAACCATACATCCAATCGCCGTGAAAATTTGGGAAATTATTAGGTATATCCCCGGGAAGGTTTTTGAAAATTTTTTTTTTAAATCAGAATTGGGGTTCTAGGTGCTCCCGAACAAATATCTCAAAAAACTTGGTTTTCCTGTCCCCCTAATATATAAGGTAGTACATCAAGAAGAATTTTAAATTGCAGAACTGAGAAGGAAATAGATTTGGGTATACTTACATCACTCCATCGATAAAACTTAACAAAAATTGCAAAGAATAATAGTAATTATTTTCATCAATTTTACTCATGAAGTCCGAAACCCATCAAACTGACGGGTCCCGTAAACCTAGTTAAAATGTAAAATTCTAAAATTCTGAAATTACGTATTACAAATTATTAAATTGTGGTTTATTATTAAAAGAAATTTTTAATTTAGTTCTACGTAATTTCGTCAATCATTTTTCTTAATCAAGAGCTAAAACGAACCATCTAGCATAGAAAATGGTATTCAAAGGATGTCTAAACAAGAGAGTCACTGATGTAGCGCTCGACAGCAGTCGGTGGGGGGGTGTCTATGCATTAATGGCAATTGAAAATGACAAATGGGCGTTGGTTTATGGCATAGAAAACTAGAATAGAGGGCAATTGAAAGTAACAATTACGCGTCGGTTTGTGACATAGAAAAGTGGAAGTGGAATTTTCTCTGTGGACAACGCTGCGCGCCTACGCGTCGCCGCATAGTTTGTGTTTTATGGTAACGAACCGTGAAGAGGAGAAGAATTTAATTATAGGAGTGATGGATAATTTCGGTTCGGTTGGAAAAGTAAATTCCTCGAATAGAAACTTGAGCTGTTTCACTAACGAGACGGCGTTATAAACTGTTCAATATTAAAAAAACTGTGTATTAGTTGGAAGTGCAGTCACGATGAATGTGAAATGATCGCGTAATGGAAGCAATTACTCGAGTAAAATATTATAGTGCTAGCGTAAAAAAAGGAAGTCTTAATACATTGCAATTAGATTCCTAAATATACTTCATAAAGAAACAACATAAATCAATCCAGAGATTGAGATAAAATGAAAAACAAAAAAAATTATAATAAGCAATGCAATTTGTACTGAAATAATAATTCCAAATTATTCTATTCCAAAAAAATTTACATGCCGTTAGTAAAACTTAAAAATAGCTATAAAAGTATTTATTAACAATTATAATAAACAATGCAATATATACTGAAATAATAATTTCAAATTATTCTATTCCAAAGTAATTTGCATGCCATTGGTAAAACTTTAAAATAGCTATAAAAGTATTTATTGACAATTATAATAAACAATGCAATATGTACTGAAATAATAATTCCAAATTATTCTGCTCCAAAGAAATTTACATGCCATTAGTAAAACTTAAAAATAGCTATAAAAGTATTTATTAACAATTATAATAAACAAATAATTTCAAATTATTCTACTCCAAAGAAATTTACATGCCATTAGTAAAACTTAAAAATAGCTATAAAAGTATTTACTAACAATTATAATAAACAATGCAATATGTACTGAAATAATAATTTCAAATTATTCTATTCCAAAGAAATTTACATGCTACTAGTAAAACTTAAAAATAGCTATAAAAGTATTCATTAACAATTATTCACTTTATAATTGTTCATGTCATAGATAATTGTTATACTACATAAAAACTGTTTAAAAGAATAGTTAGCGTTGATATCATCAGCTCACAGAAACAATTGCATTGATGTTTCATAAGCGATTTACAAAACCCACAAAACCAGCCCAGATTGCACGATAACGTTTCTATTCTTTCCACTCTTTTACCAATTACACAACAATTATAATCAACGTTTCCTCAACGGTGATTACACGCTTACGCGTGTTTAAAGGGAACGAAACGTAGCGTAAACGCTTTTGTCCGATTTCCGCGATTCCAGCATAAAGTGAATCGTTATTCGGTGGCTTAGGGGAACGGGGTGAGAGGGGGTTGGCAGAAAGGGGTGAGTGATCGGGAAAAAGGGCTCTTTCGAGTAAGACGTCTTTCCGTGCAGATCAAAGGAGTTCCCATTTCCAATCTACGATCACGGAACGACGGAGGCGACCTGACAGCTGTGATCCGCTTGACGTATCTGGCTCTCGTGGTTCATCGATAAATATAGGGTGTAAACCGATCGATCGGTAATTCATTTAACGTTCGCGTTACATTAGACGCCCGCATAAATATTCGCTAGAGCGGACGTGACATGAATTGGTCCCGTTAAAAGTTTCAGCTCGCTCGATCCGATTATATTGAATCGTTATTTGAATAGTAATAACGTTATTATAACTGAATCCTTGCGGTACGTACAGTAGCGGGCAAAAGTTTAATAAGACGAGAGGACAATGTAGAATATAGTTTTATGATTTTTAAATATTGTCTGTACATTGATTTTTATTGTTGTCATGGGAGAACACTATTTATTGATTAGCATAGAATGCAAATTTTGTTTATCGTGCAATCCCTTATAAATTAATTAGTTTAAGACGAGAGGACAATGTAGAATATATTTTTATGGTTTGCAAATATTGTCTGTACATTCATTTTTATTGTTATCATGGTAGAACACTATTTATTGATTAGCATAGAATGCAAATTTTGTTTATCGTGCTATTCTTTATAAATTAATTATTTGAATTTCGTTGACCCTTTGATCATCAACTTTTGTTCTCTACTGTAAGTGTGACGCTTTAATTATTACAAATGAAACGTTGCGCTATTCAAAAATTAATTATCACTAATCGTACTGACACTTTATATGCATTTATTCGAAATAGAGATTATTTTTATCCTGAAGGAATGTAGATGATTATTAATTTAATAAATATGAACAAATTCCAAGACCGGTCATTTAACCGGACGTGGTACGGTTAGTGTTAAGATGGAACATTAACAGTAAAAATTTTAAATTAAACAAAAAAGTTAGTAAAAGTTTCCCTGAGTGCATTATATAATATTTGTAAAACACTTTCGTTTCAAAAGTATGTTTTTTTGTTTAAGCTTCGTAGAATTGTAATTGAAAGGAACGTTCAAGTTTCCCCGATTAGCATAGCTAGGCATATATCGATAAAATTGAAGTGTAGCCTATCAACTAAATTGCGTCAGTCTCTATTAGCTCCTGACTTCAAAAATAACACGTTGCATCAATACAGATCCTTAACCTATTAAACACATGTACGCGTAATTGGGATGAACGATCAGCATGTCCAGGGTCTATAATCATCCATAGAATTAGGACGTCCTAATTCTATGGTTGAACACTGAAATTGCTATATCATTCGCTATTAAGGGTAATTAAAAAACAGACAACCGAGAAGCGTGTCTGTTCCTTTTTTCCCCTTTTTCCTTTTTGTGAAAGTAAAATTACCGCCGTCCATCTCGTTGCCCTAATCGTGGCCTTCGCTTGGAAGTCATAGCGATAACTCATTTCGCTATAGTTTCGCCTGGCAGCGTCAACAGCTGTGCCCCTCTTCCATGTCCTATAATTTTCATGCTCTATCGGCTACCGACTAATTACACGCGTCCAATCTAGTTGAATCGCCGACCAGTCTTAACGACATCGTGTCTCCATCGTTTCGAGCACACTGTATTATCATTTCGCGACGTAAGTCGACGTATCAGATGTTACCAGGCGTCGGTTCTTGTTAACACTTAGCCGACCGAATGTGGAGATCTCCCATTTTGTCAACAGAACGCTGCAATTGATTCTATTTGCTCTTGTTATTAGTTAGTCTTGAATTAGTGTTGTTCATAGTTCGTCAAACGTATTTTCTGCTTTTCCAAAATACAATTTTTAATCAATTCAACACTAGTTCCTAGTTCCCCAATAAAGCATTGTCATTGATTCTATTTATTTTTGATATTAGTTAGTCTTGAACTAGTGTTATTCACAGTTCGTCAAACGCGTTTTCTGCTTTTCCAAAATACAATTTTTAATCAATTCAACACTAGTCCCTAGTTCCTCAATAAAACACTGTCATTGATTCTATTTATTTTTGATATTAGTTAGTCTTGGACTAGTGTTGTTCATAGTTCGTCAAACGCATTTTCTGCTTTTCCAAAATACAATTTTTAATAAATTCAACACTAGTTCTTAGTTTCTCGACAAAGCGTCACCATTGATTTTATTTATTTTTGTTATTAGTTAGTCTCGTACTAGTGTTGTTCACAGTCATAAATTTTTTAAAATACAATTTTTAATAAATTCAACATCAACTTAGAACCAACTAATAACAAAAGTAAATAGGATTAATGGCACTGTTTTGTCAAGGAAAAAATGGGAGATCTCCCCATTCGGTCGGTTCTTGTTAAGCGAGCTGTCAGTCGCGCCACTTTCTCTAAGAACTTTGTTAAACGGTGATGTCGCGGTCTCTTGGACGGTACGATTAACCTAGAATGATGAACCAGATTGGAGCGAGTCAACCCTTTCGTGGCGTTATTAAGACAAACGAAAAATTTGTAGGCTTTCACCGACGTCGATTATCCAACCCTTTCGCCACGGTGCTCTTAAATTATATTGCCCTATTAGCATATAGAGAGTAATACGATTTTTTGCGAATGCAACGAAAACATTTAGATCTGCATGCTTTTTGTGAATATAACAGAAATGCTTATATTTTACAAAGACTTAGGTACTTACATTATGGATGTTATGGGTGTAAATGAAAATAAAAGCGAAAATAACATCCATTCTACAATTCTAGCAAGATTTAATTTCTGAAAACATTGGTGTCAAAATACTTTTTCGGCTAATAACCAATTTTCAATTGCAATTACGAATTAATCTTCTGTTTCGTTACTTCAGCAGATTAAAAGGTTTCAGTAAAAGTACTGAAAGACCACGCTAAAGCAATTGAATGTAATTACCACGCTTACAGTATATCTATACAAATACGATTAACTGTACTTTTAAGAAGTGGTGCAATTTCTGTGATCACTATCGTGAATCAAGTAAAAATTAATATGTACCATCGATGTTTGTCCACCGATTGGCACGTGCTCGCCGTTATTAATTAACAATAGGTCGAAGTCGGTGATGGTAACGTGGGAAAGAGATGCAATCCACGGCGAAGTAAGGAGGCCTGGTGAAAGAACGAGTCGCGGATAAGATCGCCGGTAATGAACTAGCCGGGTCCAGCTGGCTTTTCTAATGAGGACGTAGGAAGCAATCTCGGTGTCGTGAAGAAACACCGCGAGCCCGCTCTTCATGGTTACTCCGTTTCGCGCTTTCGACACGAACTCCGGGCCCTCGAGAACGGAGAACCATGAAGGACCTCTCACCTGTCCTCCACTTCTCGTACCGCACTCTCCGCCACTTGTTCCTCTCCTAGCTCGCTGCTTCTTGCGGTGACGCGAGCTCGTACTGTTCTAGGGAGTTTAGCGGGTCGTGGATCTGGGGAATATGTCGGGGGGGAACGGTGGTGCTGTTAATGTAATGAACTGAGAAATTAGAGTTAGGGTACTGAAGTTGCTCGAGTTCGAGGGTTTGCGGTGGTGAAACATGTTTAACATTGTAGTCACTTCCTTTTGGAATAGATATTTACAGCAATAAATTTTACTTGCGTTGAATTTTCATCGTGTCTTCTTGTTCATCGGCTAAACTAAAGATTTGTAATTTAGGTACTGAAGTTTTAAATTCTTGGTCTAGTATATGTCGTAATGTAATATTAACCCTTTGCACTGGATAGGTGGACTCGAGTAGTCGTTTAATGATACTAATTTCAAAAATTTTAAAATTTAGAATATTTACTAAAATTCACATATATTAAACGTCATTTAGTTTAGTTAAGTAATATACTAAAATTTACATATATGACTATTTCAGTCTATTTAATAAACAAACTAACTAAAGTCTGAAAATTTAAGAAACTATCATTTAGTAACTAACAGTCACCCTTCAAGCGCAAAGGGTTAAGAGCTGCTGTGATTAAGGTCTGCGTAAATAGAATCGTGAAAAGGAGGCGAGTTATTTATTTTTTCAATTATCGGTAATATTAGAATTAATTTAATTCTTAAGAAAAACAGAATACACGTAGCTCGTAAAATGCCAATGTTATTCTGCATGAAAAATCGGCAGCAGTTAGCCCCAGAAATGAAATAGTAGGGATCTTCGACAATATATCCGGGCAAAAAAGTACAATCTTCCGGAATAGCCGGTTTCCATATAAGAAAAATGTTGGGGGTACGAATATATCGGGTTCAGGTGGACGGGGATGGAAGGCGGTGAAATTGGAATTTATTGCGAGCAGTCTGCGGGGCCCCATAGGAATACGGTAGTATCTGTAGTATGCGTATGCGTTATCTGTGATAATAAAAATGCAACGAAATAGTTCGATCTTGGGAGAAGAAACGCGTTCGCATGTATTTGTGGCATTTTTAAGGAATGGTCTAATAAAACTCGGTGAACGTTATGAGAGAATGCTGCTATCCATACAGCATACATATATAATCACTGCCAAAAGCATTAAATTTCTACATACAGTGGCTCCAAAAAGTATTCGTACACTATGTCACAAATAAATTCGTTTAACCCTGAAATTTTAAGTCTGATAGAAATATTTGATAAAACATTGTGGGTATGTAGATCGTAATAGTATACGTATGAATTAATCTCTTCTTTTCATCTAAATGCCATTTTAAAAGGGTGAAACCAGCGTTGAAATTTCTAACTTTTCTCTCATTTTTTAAAGATAACTTTGTATTGGTACTTGATAAAACAAAACCTTTCAAATGGAAAATGTTTAATTTTCAATACTCTATCGCCCTGTCATTAAAAAAATAACAGAGAAAAGCTTATATTCAAAGCGTGAAAAATCGCTGAAACTTTGACATTCGTTATCAGCCCCCTTCAAAGAGATCTTTCGGCCAACAAAATTGCTCCACGCAGGATACACAATGCTCTGTACGCACATAAAATTTCATTGAAATCAGAATTTTAGAAGCGGATGAATTTTCTTATAATACGAATACTTTTTGGAGCCACTGTACATATAATTTTTGAACGACAAAACCCAATTATTTCTTCCGCACGGAAATTAAATTTTGCAATCACGTAAAATTATCAACCGTATTATTATTATCACACTCCTAAAGTTCTCTATGTGACAAAATTGTTGCAGTGGTGGGTATCCTGTAACAGTGTAAAGTGTACTGTAATGTGGGCTCGTGGTGGTCGTAAAGACAACGAGATATTTCTGAGCGGATGCTATGTACAAGGGATCGCGATAGAAAATATCTGTATCGGCAAACGATAACGGCGTCTGGATACCGATTCGAATCCAGGCTGCAGGATATTTTTGCATACGAAAGTTACCGCATAGACGAGGTGCAGGGAGAGGCCTTGTATCTAATGTGTTTTTTGTTTGGAAACTTAGAGCACCTTTATTGTTTCCGTGTCACCTTCAATTTAGCATAGAGTGAGATTACAATGACCGCGGGAGATTTAAATTTTAGCATACATTTATTAAATTATACAGGTGCCATTTTTTGCACAATCTTTCTCCATTTTTCAGGCAACTTGAAAATTCCGTCCTTCCAGAATCTTCCAGATTTTTCAGCGAAAAACTTTCTACGTGATTTTTTATCTCGTCAAAGGAGATTTTGAAAGGAATTTTGAAATGATCGAAAATGGTACCAAAGTTGTGGCATTTTTGCCTTTCCGGTGAAAGGAAAGTATTAAATGTCTAAAATGCACTTTGTTTTCTTCCATATTCAAAGGCGTATAAAACTGACAAAAATTAACGTATCGTACCCAAATTTTGTTTCAAACATGCCTGAAGTGTTGTCTTTTACGACATGTACACATATTATTTGTTCTCAATCATTTTAATATATTTAGACCTGTTCTTATGCCACCTATCAAAAATCGGCACGAACTTTTTCGGACAACCCAATAGGAACCAATCAGCACGCAACACTTTCTACGCGAAACCGAGCGTCAACCTTCGTTCAGACCCTCGTCCGATCCTTACCTGCCCCTGTCGATTTTTCGCCAGGTCGATGATTAAAGGGTTGGGTTTATCCGGATTACGGATTCCGGGCGACCATTACCGTGGAACTTCGTGGCAAAGAGGTTCTCTGGCGCGCGGCCAGCGATTCGAAACGCCTTACGCCGCGCTCGTCATCCCGATCGGTTGAACAGCATCAGGGCCTCGTCTTTGGTAATATCAGCGAGCACTTTGTGCATTGTCTGCCGTCGCTGTGTTCAGAGACTTCGTCGTTCCGCCATGCATATGGATGCGGCGGCGGAACGGACAATCGTTGCATCGATACACAAACACGCAGCCAGGGAAAGAAGGAGTTGCAGGAGGAGAGAATGTCGTGATAGAATGTTCATCTTATGCAAATTAAAAGCGTAGTTTAATTAACACTAGATTTACGGACATTTCTTGTACATCTATTTCTAATATTCTTATATTAAGGAATAGGTATAGATCAGAAAGAATTTTAAATTACAGATCTGAGAGGGATATAAATTTGGGTATGTTTGTATCGCTTCATTAATAAAACTGAGCAAAAGTTACTGGGAATAATAGTAATTATTTTAGCAAAATTTACTCACGAAGTCCAAATTAAGTAAACCTAATGTTAAGAAATGAATATGGCTAGTCGAGGATATTCTATTGGCTTAGGACAGAATAACTGAAAATATAGATGAAGTATGAGAAACTTTAACGTCTCTGTTATCTATTACAACAATAGTATAAAGAATAAGTTTCTATATTCATTTCTTATGTTTATGTGCTTTTCGTATGGGTTGTCCTATGGCAATCGATGACCATAACTATGTGCGACTTCTATCAGATCTCAATTTATCACCGCTTGAAAAATGTCGTACCTTACTTGGACTTCATTTCGCGTATGTAATGTTTATTATTTAATTTTTATTTAATGTAATGTTTTTAACGGTTTTGTTCATTGTTTTCAATTATTGGAGTCCTTTAAATTTACCATGTCTCTCACAGCAATTCGTCATTGTACTCTTATGTTAGAGGAATCTCATACCACGCTATACGGTACTAATAATGGTCTTAACACTATTCTACAAAATATTAACATTTATCGTAAATATATTGGCGTCTTTTCTACTCATACTAGCTTTAAATTTCAATCGTTGCGTTGTTTTGACTCATATAATTAAACTGTATCTTCTTTATGTACTCTAAAGGTGTTTTCTCGTAAACAAATAAATAAATAAATAAATATTTGTTCTACAACAGATAGTACAATAAATATGTAGGTAAAAGCGCTTAAAAAAAATTATGATTGGTACGATCACAATTTTTGCTCGTTAATCGTGAGAAAAGCGTTCGATAATCCCGCCGCCAATGCACTCCTTTGTTCCGTCTAAATTATATTACGTATTGTTCTCTGATTGCCAATCGATCCTGGATATTACGATACGGATGAACGTCTTTATTCTCTCATTAACGAGCGTGAGAATCGAGCACCGCAGCTGTTGTTTCCCCATGAATCTGTCGGATTAACAGGTTTATCGACAAAATGATCTGCCCGGTGTAATAAGTGTAGGCGTGCGCGGTCGGGATTCGCGTGATAGTGGATTACCCGGATGATTTATCGGACGTTTATTACCGCCGTCGTAAAGGTAACACTGTCTAACTAAAATTACGTCAGGCCACGACGGATCGTGGGCGAATCGATCTGGAATAAAACTTCCGCACAAACGCCTACACCCAATAATATAAATTTCTCTGTTGTCGTTTATGGTGTTTATAAAGTTTATTGTTAACGTTCGCCGCGACCCTTTCACCGCTGTTGATATCTGCTCGCGGAAATTCTGTAGCCACGAATGCAGATTTCTCGGTCCTGTTGCAATCATCGTGATTTAGTGACGGTTGCTCTGTGTACGGAGGTTAGAAGAAGTTTGAACGATAGGAATACGAAGAATTATTTTCAATTAAGCAATATATCAAGGGCAAGGTATTAATTAGAAGCGTGCGAGAACTCGAAAACGTCGGATCAGGTTGAAACGAGAAATTCTTTGGAATCTGGATAAATTCTTGAAAATTTCGGGATTCTCATATTCGAGGTTTTGTAGTTCATACTAATTGAACTTGGATTCATACTGATCGAAGTTTGTCTTGTGACAAACTGTGATAATTGGATCTTTAGGCTTTTTGAAAATATTGACACTTTTGTAACCTGAAATCTCAATTGTTTTGGGACTTTCGACTTCTTCAGAGATTCTGAATATTCTTGAGAAGCTGGAATTTTTCGAAATTTTTTCTGGCATACCTTCAAATTCAGCTATTACAGTACCATCTTTGTCTCAAAAAATCTTAAACCTCGTGCAATAATAGGTACCATTAATCGCCATTCCATTTCTTGCTTATGAAATTGCTCCCTATAAATCAGTAATCTAGTTAGTTAAATTCAAGTTTGAATTTAGCTATGCAAGTCCGATAGGTGCCATTAAACGTCATTCCATTTCTTGCTTATGAAATTGTTCCCTATCAATCAGTAATCTAACTAGTTAAATTTAGGTTCGAGTTTATCTATGCAAGTCCAATAGGTACCATTAATCGCCATTCCATTTCTTGCTTATGAAATTGCTCCCTATAAATCAGTAATCTAGTTAGTTAAATTCAAGTTTGAATTTAGCTATGCAAGTCCGATAGGTGCCATTAAACGTCATTCCATTTCTTGCTTATGAAATTGTTCCCTATCAATCAGTAATCTAACTAGTTAAATTTAGGTTCGAGTTTATCTATGCAAGTCCCCAACTCCAACTCCAAATGTAAGTTCCATTTTCAATTTCTCAGTCGAGTTCCAAAACTAAATAAGTATCGAAGGTCTATGCATTGCTATACTCGATAGAAACGGAAGTAATCGAACGCTGCTGTCGGTTGCTGCTTGAACAACGACGGTTCCTTCGAACAGGCACGATGATTTCGTAATTAGGTAATTAATTTAGAGGACTGTCGCGGGCATGGCTCCCAGATGACGACGGTCGCCTACTTGGTCTCCGCACGTACCGTCGAGCCCTTGATCGCTCGAGATGGCGGCTGTCTAGCTGCGTAACGCGACACAGACACGTTTTGAGTAATGGTATTAACCACGGGGACATAAATCGTCGACACCTGCACACGGAAGTTATACGAGTGAACCACGAGAACGTAACTTTTTGCCGATTAGATCTGTGGTTTTAATGTTCCTGTACAAGTGATACACAGTGTATTTATTAAATGATCAGAAAGACGAACGACCCTGTGTTTTCTAATATTTTTGTCCGTTTGGTAGACAGGAAGATACACGTTTATTAAAAATGCTTTGAATTATAGTATTGACACATTAAGTTAAACTTTTAGTAAATGAAATTAAATTCTGGTTAAATAAATTTAAACTTAGGGCAAATAAAGTTAATCTTTTGGCAAATGGAATTAAATTCTCAGGTAGCACCAAATTTTATTTATAAAAATAAAGATAAAGAGATTTGCAGATTTACAAAATAAGCGAAACCGTAATAATTAATAAAATATTTTGGACCAAAATTTTTGAGTATTTTAATTATTATTATTTAATGGAAGATGTTGAATGATGAGTTCATTGGAATTAATTTAATCATTTTAGTAATTGTGACAGTTGTAGATGTGAGTGACATAAAATTGTTAATGAAAATTTGCAAGCAATTTGTAGCAGTTACTTACAGTACCAAAATTACCATTTTCATTTTTCATTTTTGTAATCTTATGAGTGAAAGGAGAATATTAATATTAATAACGATGAATATTGAGGCGTTGATTAAGTCAAAATTAAATCTGATCTATTGAATAAGTGATCCTTATTCACGCCTGTTAAAGCGTAGCAGGTTTTGTGCATTAAAAATATCGTTGTGCCTTTTTAGTTAAATTTCAGTATTTTCCACCATGCTGCAGCTGTTCAGGCTTCTCAAATCCTGATCGCAGCTCGATAAGAATGATAGCAGTAAAGCTGTCGCTTAGCTTCTTTTGCGTGTAAAGGTGAATACATACACGGGGGAAGAGACGAGCATAGAAGATTATGCTGAATCACGAATCTCTCTTAAATCATAACATGATTGAGTCGCATGAATCTGTGGATTGCGAATAACCGATGGCACAGGGTACTTGAAAATGAAATACCATTTTCATTTTTACAAGTACCAAAAGATATATAAAACTTTGCAATATATCAATGTCAAACACAATTTCACACAATTCTAAATAAATAATTAATCGAAACATTTGTCTAAATACGTGTGAATAGAAAAATCTGTAGTTGTGGTATAGTTAAAATAAACCATTGTTTGTGACAGAACAATGTAAAACATAATTTTATGGTTCGCAAATATTGTTTATCTATTCATTTTTATCGTCATTGTGATAGAACACTATTTATTCATTAACGTAGAATACAAATTTTTATTTCTTATTAATTAATTAACCCTTTGCCTTTGTCACCAAATGATAGTTTCGAAAACTTTCAGACTTTAGTTAGTTCTTTTATTAGCCAGACTCGCAGGTTAAATAGTCATATATGTAAATTTTAGTATATCACTTAACTAAACTAAATGACGTTTAATATAGACGAATCTTAATAAATATTTCAAGTTTGAAAATTTTTGAAGTTACTATCATTAAACGACTAAGAGTCACCTCTCAAGTGCAAAGGGTTAATTTATTTTCCTCGACCTTTTGATCTTAAACTTTGTCCGCTACTGTACGGCCAAAGATTCAATACATGGCTGTAATTTCAAAAGCGATTCCAAATTTTTCACTCCTAGCCAGTATTATCCCAGCAAAATAGGAAAAGAAGGGAAACCAGCGACTCCATCTTGTCGCTCGTGTGAATTGAGCCTAAGGGTGGTGGGTAATCCTCCTGACGATGAGTCTCTCCTATCGGATTCGCGTTTCCGACGGACGTCTCGGGACGCACGCGAGAATTATCGATCGTTATCGATCGTTGGCCGCGGGCATGGATCGCGTCGCCGCTTCCTGTTGCGCCCTTTCACAGGGATAATTGACGCGGCTCTCATTACTCTTATTGTCGGTGCGCCGACTTTTATACTCGCGACAGCTGATTCGAATATTTTGGCGACATTTTTGGATAACCCCTGACCCATAGGAGATATCATAACGAAATTTGAACTGAAATGTACTGGAAAATAATTTTTTTTAATAATATAGAATGTAATGTGATTTATGTTCGTTTAACAATATTTTCCCTAATTTTTTTAAATTATTTTATACCTGTAATTTAATCATTTTACCAACAATTTTCAGAAATTGCAAACCATATTTTAGTTATTATATTCTTCAATTTAAATTCGGTTCATAAAATTTTTGTTTTAAGATTGTGAGGGAAATTAAATGATATTACAAATTGTGCGTGAATATGTGACAAAGGTTAACATAATAAACATTATTAATATTATTATTATTATATGAAGAAGTTGACATCTTTCGCAAAATGTTAGATTTCACGATTTAACCAAAATGGCTGTTGCCTTTGCTCTTCCCAAGTTTACACACTTTTTTCCCCATTTTCTCATGCGCTTCCTTTATTTTTGTTTTGCAGAGGCCGAATGCTGCGTCGGCGAGGCTTCCGGCGAGGCCTGCTGGGAACCCTGTTACTGCGTGCTCCTGCAGGACGAGCAGACCCTCACGGCTTACAGGAGCGAGGACATGGCGGTGAGTACGCTTTCGTTTTCTTTCTACCGTCCTGTCGTAGCGAAAAGCCTCCCCAATTCGTCGGGATTAGCCCGCATCCCCCTTTCTTATCGGGACTCGCGAGGAATGGCACTCGAACGGATCGCGTCGCTGCGAACGTTCGTTGTTTTCGAACAATCTGCTTGTTGTCAGGATTTTCCGTGACGAGAGATTTTTTTTTTTTTTAAAGCATTTTGAGCCAAAAAGACCATTTTGCTACAAATATACATCAGGTACTTATAATAAGTACTTATAAGTAATAATAAGTATATTATTGTATGGGAGATTGATACGATCGGTGGATATGTGTATCTTATGGGCAAAGTTTTCTGTCGATTTTATAGAAATTTTTTGTTGGGTATGAATTGGGGTGAATTGTTAGGTTTCAGGGTTTTAGAAATTAGGGTGGCAAGGTTAGAACGTATAAAGCAGATTATTACTGTGCGTGGGTAATTGGAGAGTGGGAGGGAATATTGTTCTTGAGTTATTCAATTTAAATTTGTGATGGGACAAAGATAAAGGTTAGATATACGTTTTTATTTGAACCTCCGCGTGTATTTTTTGGAAGACAATATTTTGTGCGAATCTGATGTATGCGAGTTTAGGTACACATTTTTCAAGGCTCTCGGTATGCAAATATGAAGACGTTAATGATATGAATAGTCATTAGGATTATTTAGTTTCTGACTTCTCTTTAAATTATCGTTATGAGTTAACTAATTATCCAATGACCTGTTCATTGTTAAATGAATCAATAAATGAATAATTCTTCCTATGAAAATCTGCACCACACGATTAAAACCTACCAAACTACCTGGTCTCAAAATTTTGTAATAAAAGTCCTTCTTCTTTTTTTTCTTTTTGCGTTTTCCACGTCCACCTTTGCTGTCTCTTCGACGACTGAATACCGTCGCGATCCAAACCACGTACGAATTAACTCTAACTCCGTGGGTCCGCCTAATTCACAGACTACACGTCCGAGCAAAGTAATTCCGGGCGAGGAGAGAACGAGTTATCGGGATAACGGCGGTCGTAATCCGGAAGTTATATCTAGGAATGCAAACAACGGTGGTCCGAAGTTCCGTATCGACGTCCGCGCAGAGGAAACGCCTGGTTTTATCGCGTTCGCGCGTTGCGAAAGGGGAGATCTAGCTGTTTGATCGCACGCTCGGAATGGCAAAGGGTTGGCCGGCCTCTAATTCGATTAGAAAGTTTTGCACCCCTTCGGCTGACGTTTGCACAGCCCCAGTCGCTTTGAAGATTTTCGACTTCTCTGGGATCCCTGCTGTTTTGTAATCGCCTTGTGCAACGAAAAGGTTTGCCCTTGATGAGGTTTGATAATGTTGCGATAGGGAGTTGTTCAGGTGTCAAAATTGGAAAGACAGAGTTGAGTTGTTTAGTTTAGTGTATTAATATTCAGTATTCTCGAATGTAATTATTGTTTAGAATTTTTTAAAATAATTGTTTGATCAAATTTTGGTCTTTTATCTTCGTTTCTCATATTAACGTTGCAACTGAATTTCCTTAACCCTTTATCTGGTAATGTTGACCTCAAGCAACATGTCTTTCTAGCAGCTTACATGTAAAAAAGTAACATGCCCTAATTATTTATGCCCATTGCATAAATTATACTAATAAAGTTTTTTCAGCTGTTCACTCTCTTAGACAGGGCATGTATACTTAACTTGGATAACTCCCAAATTTGTTTATTTAAAATTTCAATGCTTGTCAGATAAACGGTTAAATACAAAGCCTTCTCACATAGCATGAATTTCCGAAACTTAAATTTTTCTAACATAACATATTACAAAACGAGAATAAAAAACAGACATTAAATCACCTACTTTTCCACCGTGTGCTCGTATTCTCACGACCCCGGCTTACCAAACGGCAGAAAAATGAATTACACCTTTCCAAACGTGAATATCGTCAAATGCCTGTGCGTCGACCTCCGTTTCCGCTTCCTTTCGCCCGTTCACGAAGACATTTCCGCGTTAAACGTTCGCATTGTCGATACATCGCGAACGTTTCTCTGCGAATCGAGAAAAAAAAAGCCAATCGAAGTTTCACCTGCAAACTTTCGCGAGAAACCGCTCCCTGTCGCCGACTTAGACACGCGAAGAACTTCTACGGAAGCTTGCTTAAGCTAATAACTTTCCACCGCCAGTTACTTTGTCTCCCGTTCCTCCTACGCGCGCGCGCGTTTATACGTTTCTCTTTCCTCTTCCTTTAACGTTGTTGCAAGCTGCAACTCGCGAACCGCGAAGTTTCCTCCTCGCTGCTGCATTCGATTACACGAAACGGTAATAAAAGTTGAAGAAAGTTGTCTCCGTTTCTTGGTGATCCTCGTTTGGCACACGGGAAACAGGGGCAGAAGTTTTTGTTCTTCGATGAAGTATAGTAGCGGACAAAAGTTTAACACTATTCCTACCACGACCGGTCAAATGACCGTTTTTAACACTAGATTGCCGGAGTGAGTCAATTTGATTCGCTTATGATTTTGTCAAATTCAAGTATCATGTGAAAGGAATAGAAGTAAGAGCGTTTGGGATAAACGTAACAAAAAAATGTGCAGAAAATATATTTTAAAAACAAAATATATATGTAAAAATTGATTTAAATAAACTTTCTTTGTAATAAAGTTTTATTTTTTTTTCAAAAACTTCAATTTTCATGTATGAGTCAAATTGACTTGTTTCAGGCAAAATAGGTATATACCCAATATCCGGCAATCTAGTGTTAAAACTGTGATTAGAATTTCATATATACAACATAATTGAATCGCCTTTAAACTTCACGACTTTTCCTCAGATATACGTATAATATATTTTTCGATGTTCACTTCTTTTTTCATTGTTTACTTTTTGAGAAAAATTTGTAATCTGTCTTACGTGGAAATGTCGCGGTAGGAATAGTGTTAAGATTGCAGAACAATGTTGTTGAGGGGTTATGCGGAAAAAGAACTTGTATAACGGAAAAATGAACTATATATTTATTAATAAAGAATATCGGTGGTCTATACGACTGGTGTACAATACAAATAGCGATGGACTAACTAACAGCGGCGACAGCGCAAACATTTTATACCTGGCTACCCCCTAAACCATTTCAGTATGGAGAGCTTTCAGGTAGAAATAAATTTCCTATACCTCAATAAATGTAAAATATAATTTTATAGTTCGCGAATGCTGTTTATCTATTCATTTTTATTATTACGATGGTAGAACACTATTTCATTCATTAGCATAAAATACAAATTTTATTTATACTGTTGTTTCTTATCGATTAATTAATTTATTTTCTTCGATCCTTCGTTTTTAAACTTTTGTCCGCTAGTATACAACCAAAGATTCAATACTTGGCTGTGATTCCAAAAACGATTCCAAACTTTTATAGTAGCGGACAAAAGTTTAAGGTGACAAGACAATGTAAAACATAATTTTATGGTTCGCAAATATTGTTTTCTAAAAATAATCTGTTCGTTTTTATCGTCGTTGTGGTTAGAACACTATTCATTAGCATAGAATACAAATTTTATTTATACTATTATTTGTTATCGATTAATTAATTTATTTTCTTCGATCCTTTGTTTTTAAACTTTTGTCCGCTACCGTATAATCTGAATTCTCGATTTTCGAGGTTGCTTGGTTATTTGCTTCGCGAGATTCCCGTCCCCGTTTGAATCAGGCATGGTTGTCCGTGAAACGAACGAGCGTAGAAACCCGTGGAACGACGACGAAGGTTTCTTGTTCCGGATCCATTTTGGTCGTTCTAAGTGTGACCGACGCCGTGTCCCGCCCTCTTGGACCTCTTTTTCTCTGTCTACGAAAGCGCCTGGGCCGGGAATTCTACTTATTACATTGCCTTAAAGCGCGTCCCCCTCTGGAATTAGCTAATTTTAAAAGTCCGACAGTGAATCTTCTTCGGTGTGCAATTATCCTGGCGTGAAAGAGACCGGTGTCGTGCTTCCACGGAGCTAGTCAGTCTCTTCGGGTTTCTTCGGATGGCCTCTTATTTGTCAGACGAGTACGGGTGTAAATGTTGTAGCGAGTAAGATTAACACTTTGCACTCCTTTGTCGAGTGTGACTCGATATCAAATAGTTTTTATCGTTGTAAATCCTATATCGAATCATACTCGCCAATTTTAAAATCGTCTTATTTTTTAATTAAAAAGTTTAAGTATTACCTCGAATTCCGTAGAAATATTTATTTTGGGAAAGCTTCAGTTTTATTTCTAAGAAGTTGCTTTTAATTTTCTATTCCCACTTTCTATTTCACGCAAGCTACCTTAATTGCTCGACCAAGCACAATTTTCGCGGTTAGCGACACATTATATGGCTTCTTTAATAAAGTTTAAGTATTAATTCGAATTCTGTAGAAATGTTTATTTCAATTTTGGGAAGCCTTCAACCTTACGTCTTTGAAATTGCTTTTTATTTTCCATTCCAACTTTCTATTTCACCTAAGCTACCTTAATCGCTCGACCAACCATAATTTTCGCGGTTAACAACACATTAGACTGCTCCGTTACTAAAGTATTTATTTAAGTACTAATTCAAATCCTGTAGTAATATTTATTTCAATTTTGGGAAAGCTCCAGCTTCACTTCTAAAAAGCAACTTTCAATTTTCTATTTCAACTTTCCAGTTCACGCAAGCCACGTTAATCGCTCGACCAACCATAATTTTCGCGGTTAACAACACATTAGACCGCTCCGTTACTAAAGTATTTATTTAAGTACTAATTCAAATTCTATAGTAATATTTATTTCAATTTTGGGAAAGCTTCAGCTTCACTTCTAAAAAGCAACTTTCAATTTTCTATTTCAACTTTCCGTTTCACGCAAGCCACCTTAATCGCTCGACCAACCATAATTTTCGCGGTTAGCAACACATTAGACCGCTCCATTGACCCAGAATCAGTTCCCTCGTCTCGCTGTCGCGGGAATTTCGCGAAAAAAAACCGTCTCAGCTTGTGTTCGTTTCCGCTGGCTGGGACGAACTCTGTTCCCTCGACGTAAGTGGTAGCCATTACGCGTTTTAAGCCCCGCGGAAACCCCGCGTCGCCATTCGTGCGCGACAACGAGGAGAAGAAGACTCGTTGAATTTATTCGTACACCCTCCGCGCGCATAATAACCATCCCGGACGGGCTCGAGTGTTTTCTTTCGACCCCTCCCTCCTGCCGCTGAAAGGAAAAATTTCCCTCGTTATAATATAGTATCAATGGCGGAATCTCGATGCGGGGGACGACGTATTTCCTCTCGCTCCCGCCAATTTCTGGGATAAAGGAACGTTTCTTTCCGCCGAGAGGGTCCCTCGTAATGGGGTACCTCGAAGCTGGAGGACGTTTCTCGCTGCGATTGGTCTCGATCGGGGAAGAACGATAAATGGTTTTCCCGTTTCGACGTTGAATTCGTGCGGCGGAAGGAAACGACGCGGAGAAGAGTGTAATTGGGACGGATAAAGGGTTTGAATGTCGATGCATGCGTAGGTTTATCACAGACGAGAAGCAACCGGTTAATTGTTTGTGTCGTTTAACCCATTCACTGCCGGACAAATTTAAAGCGTCTTGCCCTGAGCGCCAAGAATTTATTTTAAAGAAAATGTGGGTTATCGTTTTGATAAGAAAAAGTGATATTAAACAAAAATATTATTGTATAAAATGTTTGTTCATCCTTTCTAATAATTCCTAACTCGAACGGTTATAAACTTATTCCGTGACCAATTGCGATCAATCTAAACTTATAGCACAAACTACAAGGTATCTCGTAGTTGGCAGTGAATGAGTTAATTTTTTCGTTATGTCTCTTTTGAATTTCATTGGCTTTGTACCCAGACAATCAAGTCTGCAACTGTAAAACAGAGAAATAAGATTTCGTATGTATGTTACTGGCAAAATATAATGCCTATAACTAGCTGACAATGTATGAAATACATCTTCGATCAAGGCACGTGACTGTTATTTTTCTTTACGTATTTTGAATAAATTTTTTTTTAATTGCAATCTCATTATTTTTTCAAAATAACATTTGTATTTTTGAGGAATTCACGTCATTTATATAATAGCCTTGTCAGGACCTTTTTTCATACTTTGTCCAAAAAGGATTTGTCATTTTATAGAATGCCTAAGTATTATATACAATGCCTAGGGAAAATATGTAATAGTTCTCATACATCATACTTTGCCTAAATAGTATTTGTCATTTTATAGAATGCCTGGGTATTATATCCAATGCCTAAGCAAAGTATGTAATAATTCTCATATTTCATAAATTCCCTAAAAACTCCTAGACATTCTATAGAATGCCAGTTTTTCATACATTGCCGGTAACATAAAACAAAACCCTAAAGTGGCCAGAAAGGTAGATAAAATTCTACAGAATTTGCTCAACCTTGGGTATTCTTATGAATGCTAACTAAACTAGCGAAGTGTTCTGATTATCTGGCTAAAGAAACTAAGAGTTCGTAATCGAGGAATCGTGTTCTCCAGGCGAACGTTCTAAAAATTATTTACATTGCGACGCGTCGCAAATAACGATGGAACGTTTAAAGTTTGAAGTCGGTTTCGCGGTTCGTTTTCAAGCAATCCTCTTGAACTAAGCAAATCCGGTCGGGGTACACGGCCAAGCCCTTGAGAAACTCCGCGATACGCTCGTCGGATTAGTTGATTTTAATCTCACAAAGCGACCGACAATGGATCGCGGAAAGTTGGTTTATTCGACGCCGCGGAAATACCTAGTCCTAACTCAACGCACAGAAATTACAGAAGCGACGTGAGCGTAACATATTGCTCGTTCTCGTATAACTCCCTCGTTTGGATACTTCTATAGGTACGCGTGTACATTCCTGGTCAAAAGTTTGGGTATACCCATTCCGTTTAACCGTTTGAGTGCTAAGGAATTTTCTTTCAACACGTTCGTCGCCACGTCACACATATTTGGGTGACGTTCTTCTTCTTAAAGTTAAATAAGATTTTAAATTGGAATTTTAAAAGGAATTCAATGGAATAAATATTGAAGTATAATATATATAAATATAAAATACATAAAATTAAAATAAAAAGTTAAAATTCTTGCTGTTTTTATATTTTTTTGCCCCAGTTTTCTATGCAATCGGATTTGGGCCCAGCAAGAAACTTAGTTGAATCACGCTGGGCGACGAACGTGTTAAAAGTGCGGGATGAAATGCGTAGTTATTCTTATAGGAAAATAATAGAAACGACAATAATTAACTCTAATTATTATGTAAAAAGTAATTTTCAGCAAAATAAATTTTTAGATTTATCTTTTGATATTATAATCATTTTCAGGTAAATCAGAATTTGACATGGTGCTTTTTGTAATTATCAGTATAACACTTATCTTAAAAAAATGAGAATAATTTTCAATTTTTATATCATCGAAAACCAAAATTGAATGATATTAATAAAATCCGAAATTAGTATGAATGCAACAGCTTTCAATTGATACGAGAATTATAGTTCATTAAAATTTTGTTTATCATGCTATTCCTTATAAATTAGTTTAATTTCCTTGACTCTCTGGTCTTAAACTTTTGTTCGCTACTGTATCTTTGTAAACGCATCTCAAAAGTATCAAACATTCATTAATTTAATACCAACCAATTTTCAAAAATTTTATTCACAAATTATACGAAACAGCTTTAAAAATAGAACTGTAGAAAATGATTTCTTCTACCAGTCAGAAACACTATTTTAATTGTACAAGCCACCATCTTCCTACCAGTATTTGTCGTAGCAGCCCCCGGAATATATCGTTTCTGTCTTCTCTCGCATCTCAATACACTTCCACCTTTGTATCGAGCACACCCTCTCTATTATACCGTCGCTATTGTTTGTCCCTTTGCCTCGGTTCTTCCGCCGATTTTTCGAACGTCTCCCGTTCCCAGCTGAACCCCTACGGCCGAGCCCTTGTTATTACGAAATCAAGACCGGCTTCGGGAACCACCCCCGTTTCACCTTGCCCCGGCTCGCGTCCTTTTCTCCTTCCGTGTAATCACATTCGAGGGGTCTAGCAACACGAGACCCTTCGTTACTCGACGCTGAACCCGCCCTCAAGGAACAGGGTTAACGGCCTACGTGTGTGTATCTCTCTCACCCCCTCTCCCTCCTCCTTCCTCTATCATCACCTTGAACACTGATCGAACGGTTCCTCGTTTGCAGAGATGGATGAAACACGTACTCGAATTGTTGCAGATAGAGCTGGTTATACGATGATACTCGGACACATGGGCTTCACTTTGACCTTTATTATTAAATTTACTGTTAAATTTATTATTAAATATCCGGGAAAGATTAAAATCGTATTTTTGATCAATCCTATTGTTCTCCTTGGGTCCATATAACTCGAAATTAAGATTATCTTTTAGAAGATACTACGATACTAGATTTAGGAGATACCAAGTTCAATAAACAGATATTAATTTTTTTTATACATAATATACAATATTTTATGGTATAATATACATAAATTCTATATTAAATACAAAATTATATTATAAATTCTATTCCTGAAATATCATATTTTGAATATTAGGACTTTTAATAGAATCCTTTTGAATCTTTAGAATAAGATTCTAGTGATGTAAATATGAAGAGAACAAAAGGGTTAAACGTTGAACTTTTCTAATATTTTTATGATCGACTGTATTTATTGCAAATTGCAAGGAACGGAGTTTAGTCGGCAAGTAGATAAAGCCATCACATGGTCAGCCATGCCGTTAGTTTTTAAAACGTGTTCTCCTGGTTTTCTATGGGTATCAATTGCAAAATGAACGGGAGAAAGAAGGAACATTTATTTTTAGCGACTTTCTATCATCATAACTCGTTCTCAATTATTTATCCTGCAGCTAGCAAAATAGCAGTAAACAGTGACATCAAATTAAACATCAAAGTAATCGTTCATTTTATGATTATTCGTTTCAAACGAATCGATCCTTCCCATCATTCTAATCACCCAGCTTCAATACAGATGATAAAGAGTTCTCGAACAGAACTGAGTCTGTTTTCTAAGCACGTGCCCGTAATGCATTGCCGTAATTACACGAGCAAGTTGTAACTTACTATTATCAGCGACTGCGTCGATTAAAATCCTCGGTTGGCCACTATCGTCCACTCGTAAAGTACCGCCAGAGAACGCGAGAAGTTTTATGTGAATAGCACAGGAATAGAGGACTCTTTGTTGCAACGAACGTTGCTCGATGAACCTTCTTTCGATGTCTACGCGTCAGTTTCTCTCGAAACTATCTCTCGACCATTTTATTATCTTAACACCAGTGATAGAGAGTCTTAAGAGATTCCATCTATGCGAATTTACGATAATAACCTGGCCAGCTTGTTCGAAGTCCGCGATATTGGATTCGAGGTGGCCTATGGAGTTTCCTGGTGACTTCTAGGGGATTTCACTTTCGTTATTGCGAGACCCGTCGGCAGTGGGACTGATAACGTCGCGGACAAGGGATTTTCTTGCCTCGATCCATTAGTATCCGAGTTCGTGGAGTCGGATCAGAGACGCGACTTTTGTTATTTTCTGAATTTTATTTTGTTGGGACTCGTTGAAGAGTGTAATTAGAAAATAAGGGAATAAGGATGGAAGTTCTTTGCTCGATTAATTTATCTGTGTACCTGGGGCTTTTTAAAGGGATCAGTATAAAGAATCAGAGATGGGGTAATATAATAACGCAGAAAACCAGAATATTTTGTACGGCAAATTTATTTTTAATTTAAACGATCATTATCTGTATTGTAATAAGGTAGTTTAAAAATATTTATATTATATGAATAAGATATTGATGATAAATTTATATAAGTAAAATACTTCAAAGTAGAGTTCCATTGTCTTCGGTATTAAATTAATTGCAATCCATACTAAATTGTTGCAATTAGTATTTAAAAAAAGCCTATCAGTAGAATTTAAGAAATTATAAATTATTTTATAAATTCAAGAATAGGAAGATCTTGACTTCAAGTAAAAATAATTTACAGTCTGGACTTTTGTCAGCCCCTAAGAATCGCCTCGTACGAGACACCCTTCCATAAATGGGTTAACCCATAACTCATGCCCTGTTCTTACGAGCGAAAACGAAGGCAGCGAATAAAATGTGGCTTTCGAAAGCGGAATATATTTGCCCAGGGGCGTTCGCGAAACGTGACACACGGACGGGAAGCTAACAAAGAGGAGTTAATACCCTTAATACTCGTCGGGGTCGAAATCCTCGCGGATTACTCGCGCCAGGAAACTTTTGACCGTAGATTATTACGACTTATTCGTGGCACTTTCTCTCTACCGGTTCCAGACACTTCGACACGCACCGCCGAATTCGATCCATCCCCGACCATAATAAATTATGCGCAGGGCGCCTTGAAAGGGGAGAGCGCGCACCCCTTGCACTTTCATCCCCCTCTATAAAGGCCCTCTCGATGCGCTCGAGGACACGTTCTCCATTCCATGGACCAATCACTCAGTGCTCTTCCGAAACTCTCGATGCGACCATTTTTTGCTTCACCGTTTTCCTTTTTTATCCAGCTTACAGTGGATAACGTAATTTGTAAGTTGAACTTCACCTTAACGCTAGATTCACGGACATTTCTCGCACATCTTTTTCTAATATTCATGTATTAAGGAATAGGTATACATCAAAAAGAATTTGAAATTGCAGAATCGAGAGGGAAATAGATTTGGGTATAGTTGCATCGCTCCATTGATAAAATTCAGCAAAAATTGCTAGGAATAAGAATAATAATTGTTTTTGCAAATTTTACTCATCAAGTTCGAATCTCGTCAAATTGACTGGTCTCGTAAACCTAATGTCAATCTTTAGTTTTGATTTTATACGAATCTATAATTTTTATTTTACTATACTTTACAGTCCACAAATATGTTCATTTGAATGAAAAATTTCCGAATTTTTTAAAGCAGGGAGTTTACTAAATTTCTATGGTATCATTTTATTGGGCCGATAATAAAAGTAATTCTAAATTCTCAATAGGTTAACTTGAAATTGTTTTAAACCAAGAATTTTTCTAGATTTCTATGGTATTAGCATTAGATCAATAGTAAAAGCAATTCTAAACTTTCCCATAGAATTCTTTAACGCGTTGAATGCCATGCCAGTTTTACAGGGTTTACTGGGTGTAAGTATTTTTAGATGTTTCATACTGCATTAATTTCTTCACGCCATTGCATTAACGATGGTAGTAATGAAAAATTGATAAGTATTAACATTTGTCCAAATTATGTATCTCTACCAAATTTGGGTACGCCAATCATGGGTGACCCCCGTGGCATTCGTGTTAAAAGAATTCAGTTCTTAAAGGGTTACATAAATAAATAAATAAGCGAAACTTGTTCTGTATTAAAATGTTCGAAAATTCGTGGCATCTTATACAAGAGCTGCTGAAACGTGCTACCGTTATCAGCGACACGTTACCACACGCGCACTGTAATACATCCCCTCGCAGAGGATCCGCTGCTGCTCTTCCTCTTCCGGCTCTGAATCCTTTGGATTCGATGCGTTCATACTCGTCACGTACAAGACAAACGGCACGCGGGTAAAAAAAAAAAAAGAAGATGCAACCTTCTCCATTGGAATCGTTCCCCGGGGGCGAACGAATGGGTCTCTGTATTAAATTGTATCCCGCCCCCTCTTCCCCTTCACCCTTCAGCTTCCTCCCGCTTTCTTCTTTCTCTCTGTCTCTCTCTTCCCACTTCCTGTCTGGCTTCACGAGCGTCGTCTCCCTTTCGAGACGTGAGGGGAATAGGGTAGGTGTGATTAAATCTAGCTGCGCTGCCAGCCAAAAGTTTAAGACCACTTCCTGCTTCCACTCATATCGAGGTCCTCGCCAATGCTTTTGCGTTAGACCGCGCGCTTTTATGCAAATTCGAATCTTTATGGATACAATTGAGGAAATAAAGTCTGAATAGGGATCCGCTTGGTGTCTCACATACTTTATTGCATCTCATTAAACACAGATTTTTCTGCGGCTTTAAATTTTTTTAATGTTAGTTTTTAATATTAATGTTATAATGTTATAGTGTTACATAATGAAATTAGTACAATTTACGATTTTGTACAGTTTTGAGTAGATTTTCGAGTATGAGCATAGTAATATTATGTTTTGAAACACATTTCCTGTAATTTTTAACAAATCTTTGACTCGGATGATTTTAAGGTACTTTTTCTTTGTTTTGAATTTTTGTGTTTCATTTTTTAATTGGTGTTTTCGTTGGAGTTCGTAGTGGGTATAAACTTTTGGCTGACACTGTATTTCTCGCCCTCTATCCATCTTCGTCCGAGTCCCTTTGATTCATCCGCGGCTCTGTGTCTGTGTGTGCGAGTGGCCAGATCTACTCTTTGCCGTCTGGTTAAGGAGGTATCGCTGGATCTTTGACCGGCAATTTAATGGAGAGCCATGTTTTCTAGGGGATTTCTGAACCGCGAGATCTTGCCCTCCGATACAGCGACCGCGATGGTTCCACCTCGTTTCTATGCGAATTCGTTGTTTTTAGGGTTGAAGTGTATCTTTTAGGGTGAATGGCTGCAGGACTATGAATCCTATCTTTTGTATTTCATACGTTTTTTGGAGTAGAAGATTTTTTAATTGATCTTTTTTAGTTAATGTCTGTGTAATCTTCTATCAAAATTTATGTGAAAATTATTGGAAAGCTATGGACTTCTAATAAATGAACTGAGCAGCGAAAAATTTTTGCAACTTAAAATTCATAAATTAATTTTTAACGCATCATGAAACTATCTTTCCACAATTTTTATTACAACTATACTGGCAGTAATTTAACAAATATTATTTATTTATTTATTTAATTAAACGGGGAGAACAAAAACCCATTAATAAACAGTAAAAATTGTAATTTTCATACAGTGGTGACAAATATAATCAGTAGAACGAAGGAGAAATATTACAATTTTTGATCGACATATATGTGTATTTAGAATAATTCCGGAATAAAACTTAAACCGAATTTTGAAAACAGGCGATCCTATTTTTCCCCCAAGCTATAAAAGACAGTAACAAAATAAGTTCGTATTAATTTTCATCCAAAACAATCAAGCAACAGCACAAAGAGACCAACTCTCACCAAGAAGTTTTAAACAAAACTTCAGACCTCTAAAAAGAACAATTCAACGAATTACCCGAACCATCTTTCCCTATCGTTGCACCACTGTTTGAAGTTCTCGAGATCGTCAGAATTCCCCAGAAACTCTCCAGAACTCCGTTCAACGATCCAGTCTAAGGGAACTCCTTATTTCGCTTATCGTGGGCCCACGTATTTTCTCAAAACAAGGTCTCACGGTTCCTGGTCGATCCTCAGAGTCCGAGATTCAGCGTGGCCAGTCGATTCAGCTCGTCTATCCTGGCCGAGGAGGTGAAAGTGTCTGCTCATCCGCGTCCCTGTCGACCCTTATCCCCATCCAGCCAGTCGATATCCCCTTTTTCGGAAGGTGAGGACGAGCTTACGAGGTTCCCCCGCTCAGAACCTCCCGCACATCCCTCAGAACTCCATCCCCTTCCGTCTGTTTCTTCTTCGCGTACACTCCTGTCCATAATTCATGGGACGCTGAACCCTTTGGGCTTGAGAGGCGATTGTCGGTCGCCAAATGACAATTTCGCAAATTTTCAGACTTTAGTTAGTTTGTTTGTTAATCAGACCCGAAGGTTAAACAATCATACATGTAAATTTTAGTATATGACTTAACTAAATTAAATTAAGTTTAATATAAGAGAATATTAGTAAATATTTCGCGCATATAAATTTTTGAAGTTAATATTGTTAGACGACTAACAGTCATCTTTCGAGTGCAAAGAGTTAAAGTGCTAGACACTACTCTTGGTTAAAAACTCAGGGGTTAAGTAGTCATATATAGTATGTAAATTTTAGTATAAGACTTAACTAAACTAAATGAAGTTTAATATAAGCGAATATTAGTAAATGATTCGTGCTTAAAAATTTGTGAAGTTAATATTATTAGACGACTAACTGTCGTATCTCGAGTACAAACGGTCAATAAGTTTTAAGACTATAGAAACGAAGCCTCGGTTAATTAATTATTTGTTAGGTAACGGTGGAATTTACAGTTGGGAGAAGTTTGTGATAGAGTAAATTTTTAAAATTCAAACCTTCCTCTGTCTGGATCACATCCTTCGAGTGATATCTATGCGAGCGGATTACAGTTTCCAAGGTTTCTGTAGATTTGAAATTCTATAGGAGTCATAAGCAGTATTGCAAACTCTAGTAGACGATATTCTCACACAGAGAATATTATATTATACAATAGATAGGAAATCGCGTTATTCGAACCACGTATTTTACACACTGTTGATTACATTTCATACATTAGCTCGGAGTAGAGATACAAAATTAAAATGAATTATTTATCAAATAAATTATTTCTCGCTGAAAACACGATCATTCAGAGAATTCTAAGAAGTGCACTGTCTTCAAATTCATTAAATTTTTTGCTACAACATATTTTTGCCGCATTAATTAAAATTTTACTGGTACTTTGTTTAAAATTTTCAAGCAAATTTACACGTGGTAACTTGTGGAGGTGAGTGTACTAGCTCAGTGGTGGCTAGAGGTGCCAAAGATAGGATCCGTCCGTCTTGAAGGAAATCCTACGAGGATTCGAAGGAGGAAGCCGGTCTTGGCCTACGGATAAATCGGCTCTACCTTTTCGCGAACCTTTCAACCCCTTTTGCTACTCGAATCGCTCTCGAGTAGGTGGGTGGGACGCGTGCATCCGAGAATTTCCTCCAACTTCCTGTCAGGGCAAATGTTTGCAGACCTCGAGGATCTTACGTACGTTTGTTCGTCCTCCGATTTTTCTTCCACCCACTACTCTATCCACTTTTTTATTTGAGTTTCGGATGGCTTTGAAAGGGACGGTCGGATTTTGGGTAATTGAAGGGGTGGTTACTTGGCGTGCGGTTGATGGGTCGAGAAGAATTCTTTTCGAGGTCTACACGGCGGTGAGGATGTTAAGCTGATCGATGAGCAATTGTAAAGTTAATTGGAATATAATATTGGTTGGAATATATATAATTGGAAAGGATAAAATATATAAAGTAAATATAGAGAAGAGGAGTAAAGGTGAAGGTCTCTTGGCAATCAATAACAATGCACAGAAATCTGGGACATTTAAGCTGTACAAACATTGAAAAGCTAATATTGTTAAGAGAAAGTATGAATTTAATACATAAATTAATTAAAACTTTAAAAATATGTACTTAATGTCAAACAAAAGATTGTACTTGCTAAAGCCTTTTATTTAAAGAAATTAAAATTACAATAGATTTAATATTTTCGAAAGAAGACAGAAAATGAAGGTTAACGTTTGACGCTTCAGTTCAAATTTAGATAAATTCGAATTTCTTTCGAATGGAAATTGTAATAATAGGAAGTTTTTTTAATGGGCAATATTATTGAAATTTCACATTTATTTTACGGAGAATTATACCATTATTTTTTCTGTACGATAGTGATTTATGGAATTATTATACTTGGAAGAATTCTATCGTAGAAGAACGTCGGGGGAAGTTGGAGCACGTATAAATCAGGCACGATCGAAGATTCGTTTCCGTCGTATCCTGGATTAATAACCCAAGGAACCGTGGATAATCCTAGAGGGGGAACCTTCAATTTTAAGTTCCTATCTTGCCAGTCAAGCTGGTCGCCTGCATACAAAAGCTAAGAGCTGCTGTTTCGAGGGGAAGCCATGTAGCCAACATTATAATAGACTAGTTGTAAATAGAAAAAGGTCTTCTTAAATGGGGACATAAAAGGAAGCTTAATCCTCTTCTCTAAAAATTTATAAAAATGTTACATTTGCGTTATCGTTTAAAAAATTATTCCTCACCGTGTTATCCACTGTGAAAGCACTTTTATATTTTAACTAGTACCCCGCTTATTTCTGTCTAATAAAATATTTGCATAGCAGTAACATCTTAAAGCTCGAATAAAATTTTATTGGCCATTAATTACTGTGATTACTTAGTACAAACGATAATTGCTTAATCATTTTTTATAATTTTTATCTTTCACCTTTACCCGTTACTATCTATTCAGAAAATTGAAATACTATTAACTCTTTAATAACTGGAAGTTTATTAATCGGCCTTTTACGTGCTTCGTTTGTAAATTTTGTAATGTTCCCTTGCACGAAAATGAATATTTTCAGCGACATCGTATATATACTGCAAAAAAATATATATTTCTTTAATTTTATTTAATATTTTTTAGAAATATAAAATAATTTCGCTGGGTTTTTCGGACGTGCGTGTTGGTATGAGTGGGCGACAAGTGAAAAAATAAATGAATGTCGTGTGGTGTCGTGTGATAGGAATATGTATTACAATTCAACATTTGCATTAATATTAAACTCAACAGTTATAAGCTATACATAATAAATAATTCAACACTATTAATTACTCGAAAAAAATCATTGTGCTCGATTTATTAACGTTGTATCCGCATCAGAATGAGTTGGTTCGAATTATTTATTAAGTTGACCCACGAGTAGTCGGTAAAGTGTCAACAACTGTTTTTCTCCACGAGTCCCTGCACACGCGTATGCAAATGAGTATAATCGCGAATCTTTTTAATCCTCCACGATTCTGAGTCATATCTCTGCGTTCAATTTAATTATCTTCGAACGTAAGTTCGCACCGTTTGTTTAAGAGATACATACGTTGCGCGGACTGTATCGTCTGCGGGTCCCGGAGAATAATTCCAGAGCAGACGGTGAAAGGAAACGCGAGGGTGGATATCCATTATTCATGAACGGTTGCGATGCATGAATTTGTATATACAAAGCTAATTTCTTAGTCCGTGTTGCAACCAGGCGAATAGATACGAAGGAACTCCCGCGCAATCTTACTCGGGTATGCGGATGTTTAATCTTACGTTCACATGGAAATTCTCGTTCAGCCTACCTTTATCGACACGCTTCCGGCGCAAATGAATATTCACCCTCTGTCGTTAACTTTCTTCCGATTCGGTGTCGTTAACCTTTTAGAGACACTCGAGAAATTAAGAAATCACGGTGAATAAGACTTCCAAATTTTCGAGTGGGTACTTTTAGATTCTCTTTTTATTATTATTTTTTTTTATTTCTAAGGAATTAATATGTGACAAGGGAAATGTTCGAGTAATTTGATAATATTAACACTTCGACAAAGAACTTATTAACATTTATTTAATCGCACACAGTGCCATATCTAATTGAGTACTAATCATCGTGTATTAAGAATTTATTAAAAATTGTACTTTGGAAAAGCAGAAAATGCGTTTTACGAACTGTGAACAACACTAACTAATAACAAAAGTAAATAGAATCAATGGCAGTGCTTTGTTGAGGAACTAGGAACTAATGTTGAATTGATTAAAAATTGTACTTTGGAAAAGCAGAAAATGCGTTTGACGAACTGTGAACAACACCAGTTCAAAAATTAACTAATAACAAAAGTAAATAGAATCAATGGCAGTGCTTTGTTGAGGAACTAGGAACTAGTGTTGAATTTATTAAACATTGTACTTTGAAAAAGCAGAAAATACGTTTGACAGATCGTGAACAATGCTGATTAAAGACTAACTAATAAAAAGAATAAATGGAATCAATGGCAGTGCTTTGTCGTGAAAAGAATGGGAAATCTCCCCATTCGGTTGGTTAAGTGTTACTGGTTGCAGAGTCCCTGATTGTTGAATTAATCTCTTTGTGACAATTATCAAAATTGTGATTTATTACAATCTTAAATCGTTGAGTGAAATTGTGGGAGTGGAAAAGGTTTTGGTGTTTTCATGGTGTTTCGAAGCGAGGAAAGAATAGCTGGGCCAAGGGTTGCATTTATATGGGGGTGCTCCGGCTGCCGTCTCGAAGAAGGGTAAAAATAAACAAGGTCGTGCTTCCATTATCTTCTTTCGATAAGCTTTCTCTGTTCCGTCTTACCCTCTCAGGAATGAGAGCAGATGTTGATGGCGAAATGGAAACAGTCTTTCCTGGGTACAGCATTAGACGGAAGACTGGGAAATAATGCTCGCTGTAAGCTGATTATTTATATGAAGGCTCCGCTCGTTAATGCCTTGGTAATGCGTTGGCCTCTGAGAACATCGAGGTCGAAGACATTGCAGATTTTTCCCGTTTTCTCGTGGTTAACGTGTTACAAGAAACAGAATCGAGGCTGTTGTACTGTTAACACTAGGTTTACGGGACCCGTCAACTTTACGAGTTTCAGACTTCATGAGTATAGTTTGCAAAAATAATTACTATTATTCCTAGCAATGTTTGGTGAGTTTTATCAATGGATCGATACAAATACACCCAAATCTATCTCCCTCTCATTTCTGCAGTTTAAAATTCTTTTTGATGTATACTTATTCCTTAATATATGAATATTAACAGTAAATATACAAAAATGTCCATAAATCTATTGTTAACAAAGAGCCACTTATACCTTCGAAAGTAAACCTCCATAACTTACAAATAAAAATTTTTCCAGCAACCAAAGCTGAAGATATATTTCATCTATTAAACCTTGAAAATTAGAAAAGTACACTCTCATCCATAAATCATTAGACACACGGTACATACATACATAGATTACCTAAAAAAGTTACTGTTACCCTTACAAAATGAAACTCTACCAGTATTCCACTTTACTTCTAAAATCTTATAAAAAAAACTTCACTCGAAACGTACAAGCATCCCGATAACTTGTGCGCGAGACTGTACCCGTCGTCTAAAACTCTTTAAAACGAATAAAACCGAATAAAATAAAGGAGGAGAAACAAATTCCTTCGTTCCTCGCACGTACGATTAAGCACCGACCGACTAAATTATTTTTACATCCGTCGGTCTCGTTAATCATTCCCGTCGCGAAATGGTCCCGATGAATCCGCGGCGCGGACAAAGAGGGCGAAAGAAGCGCCCGACGTTGTGTCCCGCCCCTCTGCCCCCACCGCAGAAGGAACGCCGTCCCCGTCTGGTCTCGTCCCCGGGATCGCGAAGGAGAGCCCGAAAGAAAGCGGTTCTTTTAACCGGACTAATTTCGGTCCACGCGAATTTCAGTAAATGGCCAACGGCGAACGAACCTCTTGACCCCAAAGGGTTCCTCGCGTTCGTTCGTTTATTCAACGAGAAGCACAGAAGAGGCAGGGAGGGAGGGAGGGAGGGTGGAGTCAGAGTGCTCGGGACGAGTCATAACAACGTGAAATTGGAATTCATTGTTCGTTCGGCGACATTCAACGCCGTTGTTGCTTAACCTTTCAACTGGAACGTCCTCCTTTTTCGCCACGTTATTAAGGACACCGTCGCAGAAACGGCGGGGAAAGAAACGAGAGACGATTACCGCGCGCGGGAATCGCAATTGAAGGGAACGAGTGCGTTTAACGACGTCGCGTTGCAAGGTGATGTGCTAGAAACGAAGGAATATTCTTTCGAACGACGGCTGTTGATCGAAATCGACGGATTTATCGATCGTCGGTGACGGTGAAAGGTTCTGCCTGAATCTCGTGGTCCTTTTGCTTCTTTTCTTTCATTTTGTGAATTGTTTTTGTGGGAGAATAAAAAGAAGGTAATTATTTCATTGAGAAGAATGTTATTGAGAACAATGTTTGGTGATAATTTTAGGATTCGCGGAAATAAAGTCGTCTCTGTCGAGGGAATATGTGAAGTGTCAGTTGATATTAAGAAATCTTGAGAAGTAGTGTGTGTAGTCTGTGCGACATAGAGGTTAAATTGATTCAGCTGAGTAGATTCTTCGATTGTTGCTCCAATGAAGAGATCTGTATCATGAGCTTTGTGGCCGAAATATTTGTAGGTCAAAATTAAATTCAACTATAATGCTGAAACCTCTTCTTTGTCTTAAATTCTTTGACTTTCAAAGAAATTCTTAAACCTGTAAAGCCAGGCGATACGACTAGCACTGCGATAAATAACAAAAACTCCTATAATTGAAAAATAAATCTTTTCAAAATCAAGAGGTTCTCAAAAATGTTTAAAGTCAATTTTATAGGAAATTCTACTTTTATGATAGGGCTCAGGTGTAGATAAAATAAAGCGAAGTGCTTAGAATATTAATAAATGTATATTTAAAATAGTTTAATAACTTAATAGTATTGTATATAAACGACTTTTCAGCTTAGCAACATCGACGTTCTTACCTCTTTCAAAATCACTCCCTTTCTGCCTCGCATTCACATTTTCCCCATCATATATTCTTCCAAATACTCATTTCCTTTCTTTCTAATTCTAAACCTTCCTCACTCAATGCAATCGGTCACGTTCACCCAAAATTCCAAAAAGTGCTCATCTTTCGCTCCTTAGAAACATTCAAGCTCAAACATTCTGCATTCACACAACTATCGCTCAACTCAACCACTCTTCAGGCTTTCCCAATCTCGCATCCACTCGATCACATCCGCTCAATCGCATTCGTATAATTTATTATCTCGTTTCGTAGCAGGCGCAATATTCCCTGTTAAAGTTTCTCCGTTATATATAATCCGATACAATCGGGATATTATTGGCTTCATTTGAGGGACGACACGAGCGAGAAATTCACCAGTTGCTCCTCCGACTCCCCGAGGAAGTCTTCCCTCGTTAGAAATTCATGCAGCGCGCCTCCCTCCCCTCCCTCCTCGCCCGGTATCGCTCTCGAAAGCTCTCTTTTCAATGAACCTGTCCACGACGCTCCAGTTAGGTTCCTGTAAACACGTAGAAGCAGTTCCGTTAAAAATCCTCCCTTCACCGTATTTTTCAAACATTTTTCAAGCTTAATGGTTTCCTCACAAATTTTCCCGCTAAAAGTTTATTTTCAGTTTCTCTCAACTTCACGTTGGAATAACAACGTTTATTCGGTGATTTCGTAAATATTTTTAGTAGTTGAAATTAGTTAATATAGATGAACAATAAATTTTGCTTTGACGATTTTATCAAATTTGTGATTTTATAAATTTTGCCACTAGAAATTTATTTTCAGTTTCTCTCAACTTCTTGCTGGAATAACAACGTTTATTCGGTGATTTCGTAAATATTTTTAGTGGTTGAAATTAGTTAATATAGACGAACAATAAATTGTGTTTTGAAGAGTTTATGAAATTTGTGATTTTCTAAGATGGGTACAATAAGCCGTGACTTTGTGTAGGAATCTAAGTAGTTATTAGTTTGACAAGGATCGCAATCTACCCCTGGTGATCTCTTAAGCGTTGGGGGTTAGGGGTTGGGAGTTAGGAGTGCGATCATGGGTAGGCCTCACTGGGATCGCTGACCCTCTGATAATTCAGTGCTCTCTTTTGCTAGCTTGTGCTAGCTTTGGGTGCAAAAGGTCTGTCATACCCGTAGGGATGAAATTTCTTGAGTCTATAGACCTCAAAAATTCGGAGTACAAAATTCTACGTAGAATCCATTGGGATCACTGACCTCTTGTTGCCCTGAGGGCCTTCGTTTAACCTCAGAACACCAATGGATCTGCGATACCTTCAAAAAGGCAACATTTTGGGACCAAAATTACTGGTCCACCAGTGTTTTGTGCGCGATTCCAATTTTCTGAGGAATCGCGACGTGTGAAACGCCCATGAAGCTCTGATCTAAAGGATCTACCAAATCTCTTAGGAATTCATGCATTTTCTTTTGAGACACTTCATCTAGGATGATACTGTAGTATCATAATTAATTTTATAGAGTAAGAGAAAGTGAGGGGTCAACAGTGAGAGTTGAGACCTGCTTGGGAAAACCCTTGGCAACGCGAGGGGCCCTCGAAAAATGCCCAAATATGGTCATGTTTTTGGAAATATGCCCAAATATGACCATACTTGAGGGATTTTTCCAAAAGGCCAAGGGCTAGCGACAGTTTTCTCTGGTCAAAAAGAGCAAAGTTGAATTAGACGTTGTAGCGTGAAGCAGAGTCGTGCGAAGAGTAAAATTTATACATAATATTGTAACTATATTTCCGTATTGATAGCAATAAATATTATTATTATTATAACACTGCAATACGAGACCCTCTATCTTATCATGCATTCGGTTTAATTGTTACTTCAGCTATTACGAGTGTTGCAATCTTATCCTATGCTGAATCAGTGACACGTTGAGCTCCAAATTCCCGGACAAAATGGTACATCAGGTATCGCGTCTTTTCTGTGACACTCTTTTACTGCCGCGTCGGCCAAAGTTATAGCGCGTGTTCTCGCTCTCCCTTCGCAGATACGAATCGCAGCGAGCCTAAACGAGAGGGGACCCTCGACAAAGGGATCGCTTTGGAAACAGGAACACGGGCGTAATCGCGGTTTACGGTTATAGGGCAGTTTCTGCAGGATGCTGTCCGGTTAGAGTCGGGCTTTAATTCTCGGGAAACGAGGTCACGTACGGAAGCAGTCACGCGAATCTTCCTTACAGTGGCTTTATTTTATCTTTAAGGAGCAATTCGTTTTACGGGAGGGTCGTGTGTGACCGTATATTTTTTTAAGGCAGCGTATAAAATGTGTTCATTTAGAAATATATTCTGCCTAGGATGAACGATTGAGATGTCGAGCACGGGTATTGAAGGATGTGCTGGAAATTGAAAATGTGATCGAACTTGCGTTTGATCGTGTAACAGAAATTGATAAAAGACTGTCTTAGACACCACCTTTAGATAGAAGTAATAATTATGGAACAGGAAATAACAGTCGTTAATTAAATTGACAAATTCTCTGCCAAACTATTTCTTACAAAATGTCATTCTGCCTGTTTGTGAGCAGAGAAAGTATCTTCTAGTATCCGTAACTATCAAAATAATGCAAAGTATTGCTAAACATCGTTAAACAGCTTAAACTATTTTTCTTTTTATCTCGTAACGAGAAAAGTTTATTTGACGTAGAAAAATTTTGTTAACTCTCAACGTTCTAAATTATTAAGACAACTCCAAAAAATCAACCTACATCTTCCCTTAAGCTTACACTTACTAATCTCACATATTCTTGCTTTTTTGAAAAACAGTAATCTCAAAATTTAGTGTAATATAACTTAGTGAATAACCATAATTTAACTATTGTATAACCGTTGTAAATAATTGTATAGCAAAAATAAACCTCATGTGAGGTTTGAAATTCTTAACACGTTCGTGACGTTCTTTATCTTAAAGTTAAATAGGATTTAAAATTGGAATTTTAACAAGAATTCAATAGAATAAATATTGAAGCATAATATATATAAATATAAAATACATAAAATAAAAATAAAAAGTTAAAATTTTTGCTGTTTTTACATTTTTATACCCCAGTTTTCTATGCAATCGGATTTGGGCCCAGCGAAAAACTCAGCCGAATCACGCTGGACGACGAACGTGTTAAAAAAACCAAAAAGGAAGAAAAAAATTAGAATTTTAGTGTGAAAACAGTACACGTGTCAGGGAACGTGTTAAATTATAAACGATAGGAATTAAATTACATTGCACGGGTACACGATACTAGAAAGTAGTAATGATTACAAAAAAAGAAATTGATATACGACTGCTGTCACTCTTAAAGCTTTCTAGTTGCGTACACCTATTAAAAGGGGAAACGTGTTGTACGGCATACATTTTCACCCGGCGAACCTGATAAGCTAAAATATTGCAATTAGCCCGAGTTTTTCCCGTTTTCAATCACCTCGGCCGACAGTCCTTTCGTCATGCAAAATTATCGTCCCGCGGACGGAAAACCCGGCTGGTAAATTACCACGAAACAGATCTGGTTTCCGTAAAGCAGATTCCCTCGACAAAGTGTCCCGAGCCCGCTCGCGTATACGAAGCGCGTTAATAAATCTTTCTCGGATGCTCGTGACGGAACACGGAACGAGAAAATGCTATGATTCATTCTTCGAGAAACAAGAAACTGCACGTTGATGTATTACGCCTAATGAATCAGGAAAGCCTCGAATGAGGTTCCTCGAAGCATGCGATGAAAAGTTGTTTTTCGTCGACCTTGATTTAATTATCCGAAACCTTTAAAACAATTTTCCAGTTTCTCGTAGTATTTTAAGGAAAGAAGAGAAAGCATTGTCGGTACATCTGTTTTTTTTTTAATTTATGATGGAATACGGTGTAATTTCCTTTGTGACTAAATTAGAATTATCAAAGGGTTGAAATTTCTTTTAACACTTTTGTCGCCACGTCACCCATATTTGAGTGACGCTCTGTTTCTTAAAGTTAAATAGGATTTTAAATTGGAATTTTAACAGGAATTCAATGGAATAAGTGTTGAAGTATAATATATATGAATATAAAATACATAAAATAAAAATAAAAACTTAAAACTTTCGCTGTTTTTATATCTTTTTTACCCCAGTTTTCTATGCAATCGGATTTGGGCCTAACGAGAAACTCAGCCGAATCATGCTGGGTGACGAACGTGTTAATTACTTTCGTTACTTTTCATTTAAATAGATTTCTAGTTTACTTAATAAAAATTGCTTATTTTTTATTCTTTGTTAGAAATAGACACTTTGTATTAAAAATAGGTGTCTACTGATTGGATTCAAAGTATTTCATGCATTATTGATGACCAAGGAAACGTTATCAAACGGAGCTTGTTTTACACGTTTTGTACTTAAAGGGATGCATAATGTATTTTTCAGTCTTCTTAGAGGTTGCGACTTTTAGCGTTACGCTTTGCCTCAGATTTCCTTTTTCTTTTTCTTTTTTTTTGTTTTCTTTCAAAGACGCTGCAAGCGTAATCTCGTAACAGGTAGCAGCTGCTTCACAGGCTTAATTTAACTCACGTAGTTCTTATGAAATTTCATATCTTTTAAAACTCTGTATCACGTGGCTACCTATAAAAGAGAGCCTGAAAATTATTTCAAAAGGTTTACGCACAACTCGGTAGGAGCTAAAAACGAATCTGAAATCAATTTCTATCCATCACGCCTCAATTTTTGAGAAAATCGATTTTGGAAAAAATCGCAATTTTTCAACCTTAATCTCAATTAAAAAATTGACGCAATTAATTCCGTGGACATTAACAAATACATTGATATATAATTGTTTGACCGTATTAATTTGCATATACCTGTAAATGTTAATTAAATCTGACGGGACCCATTTTTGGCCCTACTTTTGTGGTACTCTTTTTAACACGTTTCGTTTCACGTTAAAATTCATTACTAAGTTAAATGAATTTTTCTCATTAAGAAATGAAGAGATAAAAATAATTGCTGATTTAATTTAGCAATATTCTGTGTTCTTTTAATAGTTACTCGTACCAAAAAAATATTTGGTGACAGAATGACATTTGATAAGAAAAAAACACCTTGGCAGAGGACGTGTTAAGTGTAACCTACCGGTGATACACCCCTGCGTCAACGTGTTAACACTATTCCTACCGACACTTCACGTATACCTATTTCTACTGCGACATTCCCACATAAGACAGACTACAAATTTTTCTCAAAAAGTAAACAATAAAAAAAGAAGTGTATATTGAAAAATGTATTATACGTGTATTTGAGGAAAAGTCTAAAATTTAAAGGCGATTCAATTACGTTGTATATATAAAATTCTAATCACAATTTTAAAAACGGTCATTTGACCGGTCGTGGTAGGAATAGTGTTAAAAACTGCGAAAGGGTTGAAAACAAAATCTACCCTTTGCTCGTGTTTTTCGTTTTACAGGTTCACAGGATATTATTCGTCAGGTTTTCTCAGTTCCTTCGAATATTCCCGTAACATCTTCCAGGTGCAAGAATAAACTTCGGCCGATATTGCTCGTATCGATTCCTGGGCTGATACGAACACACAGGATGCAATTTTATCGAGCGTCCTTTTGATGTTTCCGCGGGGAAAAGCGTTCTGTGGATCATGTCGGATCGATACGCGCAACATCTGCGCCGGGCCTTTGATATCGCGCGACTCGGGATTGCGGCATTTCCATGCAAACTGTCGCGTCAAAAGTTGTCGAACGACGCGTTATTGGAGGTGTGCGTGGAACTTACAGTTGAAACTTGTACGGTAGCTTTGAAACGACTTCGGTTGTTCCAGACTTCCGGTTCGACGAACCCTTTGTCAACTCCCTTATTATCGTTAGTCCACGATGTTGACTGGAAATCTTAACGGATTTACTTTTTTATTGGAAAATCTTCAGATTTTAAGTATGATTATTTACTTGTTGTTCCTTGATCTTAATCGTATGGGACATCTTTGTGTGACGCGTTAAGTATAATATATTTTTATATCAGCGGAATTGTAAGAGAATATTCAAATGAAATGAGAAAATTTAAAAAAATGAAATTATGCAGCGTGATACTATAGGAAATTCTACTTTTATTTATTTTAGTAGAGTGAAATGATAGGGCTCAGGTGTGAATAATATAAAAGTGAGGTACTTAGAATATTGATAATATATATTTAAAATAAATAAAATATGAATTGGTAAAATATAAAGAGAAAAGTCGAGTAAGTCGCTAAAGACCTCAAAGTCGTTGTGACTCTGAATTTCATAATCATAAAAAAGAAGATTCGTATATTTTTATTAACAAAGGAATCACATAATATGAAAACAAAAAAATAGTAATAATTCGATTCAATATGAACAGTTGCTATACGTAAGTAAGACTAGATATGAACAGCTATTGCAATATTTCGAGGTGGATCTAAAAATGTCCCAGCATGCATTTACCATTCGTGCACAAACAAAGAAGATCCATAGAAACACTATTGGGAAGTGGCGACACTTCCGGGCACCTAAGAGAAAACCCATGGCCGTTGAACGCCAACATAGTGTACCTCAGCAGCCTCCCATAGTGTACATCCAGCCTTGCTCCTTCATCTCCTCGCAGAGTACGTGCTCCATTATCGTCGACGGACTTCCGGGACGCGAATCGATTCCAGCGTTACTGACAGATCGATTATCGGCGAAGGGGATCGTACTTACGTGTGCTCGTAATCGGATCGGGCCGATAGGAAACGGCCCTCGGTCGTGTGGATCGAATTAGGCAGCAGCAGGACGTGGCAAGCTCCTTGCCAGAGGTCGAACCCTCGATCAAGACGAGATCAAGCAGAGATCAAGACGAATCGAGAGCAAATCTTACTGCAAAACGGCCGGATAAACCCGACCTGGAACGCGTTCACGATTGACGGTGACGATGCACAGAACGATCGAGATCGCGAATGCTCCGGTTATCCGATCGGTTCTGAGACGATCGGAGGACGTCGGTCGCTCGACTTTATTTTTACAGCGATTGCAATTTTATTCGCGACATAAATGCGTAGAATGATAGACGGCAGCTACGATTTCACGTGGATCGAGTCGAGAATTCACTAAAATTTTGCGGTTGTGATCGATAATTTCTTTAGTTGTCGATTCTGTTAAATTAAACATACATTTAAGTTAATTTGACGGGCTCTGGAGCAGTATTGTGTAATGTGTATGGATAAGGAAATAGAAATCGGACACATAAAATGAGAACAGAATAATCGATGAGAGAATGAGAATAGAATAATCGATGAGAGAATGAGAATAGAATAATTGATGAGAGATTGAGAATAGAATAATTGTTGGGAGAATGAGAATAATAAGCTCGATTCGAGTAACTGTTCGGGTCGTAGTGTGAATTTAAATTAATCTACATTGGTGATTTTCAGAGAAGATCTCCTATATTTATCAGTAGAGCCAGAAAATAATTCAATATGGTCGTTGAATAAATTAATTAAATTATAAAATAAGTGTCGAAGAAACTAAGATCGATTCTGATTAACAGACACCTTTGCTAATATCAAAGTTTGTAATACTCGTGGTCTGAATACATTTATGTTAATTGCAAAGAGGTCAATTAATGTACTAATATTATTCGCATATGTACAAATGCGACAAAGGGATCACAATTCTTAAAATTAGAAAAATAGAAGGGTGGACTGAAAACTAGAAAATGTGACGAACTTCAAATTGCAACGTTTGCATTAACACCATAACCGATAATCCCTCTCTTATCGTTGCATTGTGAAAGGGTTAAATCGCATATGTACAAATGCAACAAAAAGGATCACAATTCTTGAAATTAGAAAAATAGAAGGGTGGACTGAACAGTTGAAAATGTGACGAAATTCAAATTACGACGTTAGCATTAACACCATAACTGATAATCCCCCTCTTATCGTTGCATTGCGAAAGGGTTAAATTGCGTATATACGAATGCGACAAAAAGAATCACAATTCTTGAAATTAGAAAAATAGAAGGGTGGACTGAACAGTTGAAAATGTGACGAAATTCAAATTACGACGTTTGCATTAACACCATAACTGATAATCCCCCTCTTATCGTTGCATTGTGAAAGGGTTAAATCGCATATGTACAAATGCAACAAAAAGGATCGCAATCCTTGAAATTAGAAAAATAGAGGGACTGAATAGTTGAAAATGTGACGAAATTCAAATTGCGACGTTTGCATTAACATCGTAACCGATAATCCTTCTCTTATCGTCGCATTGTGAAAGGGTTTAAATCGCTTCCTGGTGCTTGACTCGCGGAACGAGGCGTCGCTCGGGTCGGAGCCGGTCGATTTATTAATCACTATTAAACGCGAACGCGGAACGCATCGGAATCGTTCAAATTACGACACCGCGAGCATAATGGCAATAACGACGATCGTAATATCGCGCGCTCTCTTCGAGGTGCGCTCGATTAATTTAGCCCTGGTCTCGGGACGTTAATTATCCTCGTCAGCGGCCGATTAATTACGCCCCACCCTTGCCACCTCGCCCCGCCACGTGCACGTGAACATTGCTACGAACGGTGGCTTGTTATCGGTCGTGTGTATTTCGTGGAAGAAATTTTGATTGGTGTGTAAGAGTATGTGCAACGGGGAGGAGTCATGGTGTTTTATGAGGGTGCAATCGGAATTTTGAACGATTTCATTTTGAATAATTCACGTAGGGCGAACCTTAGATTATTTCTGCGAAATATGAGATTGGAAAATGTGTCGTAGTGGTTTTTAATGATTTTTTTATTATAAATGTTATTTTATGAGGGTGCAATCGGAATTTTGAACGATTTCATTTTGAATAATTCACGTAATGCAAATCTTAGATTATTTTTGCGAAATATGAGATTGGAAAATGTGTCGTAGTGGTTTTTAATGATTTTTTTTATTATAAATGGTGTTTTATGAGGGTGCAATCGGAATTTTGAACGATTTCATTTTGAATAATTCACGTAACGCAAATCTTAGATTATTTTTGCGAAATATGAGATTGGAAAATGTGTCGTAGTGGTTTTTAATGATTTTTTTTTTTTATTATAAATGTTGTTTTATGAGGGTGCAATCGGAATTTTGAACGATTTTATTTCGAATAATTCACGTAAGGCGAATCTTAGATTATTTTTGTGAAATATGAGATTGGAGAATGTGTCGAAGCAATTTTTATTTACAATTGGCAGGGTTTTGATTTAGGACTTAATTATTGGATTTTAGGTTTGGTTGAATTGAGGAATGGGGGTTTGAATTTTTAGTAGAGATTTATGATAATTTTGTACTAATAATATAAGATTAAAAATGTTTCAAATGTGAATAATAATTCGTATCTTCCGTTCAGTATTTTTTCAATATTTTAATAATTTGCATTTCAATCGTAATTTTACTACCGTTTCACAATACTCGTTGAATTGCATGTTTTGCGTACATAATGAACACAAAAATAAGTAAAAGTGATCTTTTGGTTATGTAAACAAATTTCTCTTACATTTGATCTACGAGTCACTAATTTAAACGATACTTCAAGCACTATTTTTGCTTAAAATTACAAATATTTGCTAACAAACGTGTTTCGTTGCAACGCTGGAACAAGTTCATTTCGAGTTCCACGATTATTCCGGAATACGCAAAGCATACGATATCCCGGAAACGCGCATTAGCTTAGCAATGAAAGCGGTTGCATCCAGAGGGATCTCAGAATCTCTCTGGATCTGTACACTCAATTAAACAAACACGATTAGTAACTAATTTGTATGTTTCCTTGGACGCAGCTGTTTGCTGGGACCGCCTGTATGTTCAAGTCTCACAACAAGGTTTGTTCTCTATTTGTGTGCCTTCAAGTGTTATCTGTGTCTCTCTAACATACCCTTGTGTTCCATCGTGTTGTGTCTCGTTTTATTCTTCTCCTCTATCTGTCTCTCTCTCTCTTTTTCTCTCTGCATTTGCATAACATGCACACTTTTGTTTGCTGTGATTTTCACGTTGCAGCTTAGGCTTGATTGGCATACAACAGTTCAGTAATCGCAAACGTGAAATACAAGTGAAACGCAATGTTGTTATGCACTGCTTATTAGCTAAGTTAAACAAATTTTTCTTTATTTTGTAGCTTTTGGCATTTAAACGTTTATTTTGCTAATTTGGATGCAAGAAGTTCAGCAAACCGAATGACGCGGGTATAATTGTTTTAAAGTAAATTAAATTTACGTCTAATATGTGTCAACGACAATCTCATTAATCGTTCATAGATAGAGACACAAATTATGAATCTCTCATATTTTTTTCATCCCTTACAAAATATGTGTATGTAACTTCTACCAAAAATATTCATAAGTACCGATATTTCTCATTGTGTGATGCTCTTCAATTTTCATTCTGAATATCGTTTCCATACACACGCGAAAGTACCATAAAATATTAGAAATTTTAATATATTTGCTTGGATCTAGTCGATCAAATATATCCATATATATATGTACACAGCGGTGTACACACTTTTCATTTTCACTGTACCTACCAAAATCGAGTTCAAATAAACAGAATCACCGTGTCTCGATGTTCCTCTAACAATAACTCAGAACTTAACACCTGTCAACACTGTCCCCAACAAACTACCCTAAGCTGTCAGCCCCATAGGTAGCGGCAAAAACAAAGCCCGAAATGGCGTGCCCTTCCCAACCCTTCTGTTTCCCTGAAATTTGTCGAGTGCCCTCGCTTTGATATCAGCAAATTCACCAACGTCCAAAGACCCCTGACTAATTGTTTCTCCCTCCTCCTTCTTCCCTCTCACTTTCTCTCTCTCTATCTATTTATCTATCTCCGTATTTCTCCTTTCCTCTTCATCTCTGCATCACTCCTACCCTCTCTATCTCTTTCGCTCTTTCTCTATCTATCTATCTATCTCTATCTATTTATCTATTTATTTCCGTATCTCTCCTTTCCTCTTTCTCTTCTCTCTCTCTCTCTCTCTCTCCCTCTCTCTATCTATCTTTGTATCCCACCTTTTCTCTCTATTTCTGTATATCCCTCTCTCCCTCATTCTCCCTTCTCTCTTTCTCTCTATCTATCTATTTATTTATCTATCTATCTATCCATCTATCTATCTATCTATCTATCTATTTATCTATGTATCTATCTATCTATCTATCTATCTATCTATCTATCTATCTATCTATCTATCTATCTATTTATTTATCTATCTATCTATCTATCTATCTATATATTTATTTATTTATTTATCTATCTATCTATCTATTTATCTATCTATCTATCTATCTGTCTATGTATCTCTATATTTCTTCTTCTATCTATCTCTGTCTCTGTATCTCACCCCCTCACTCTTTTACTCTCACTCTCACCTTCACCCTTCCCCTTCCCGACTTGGGTCGCGCGGAAGGGTTGAAATCAGAAGGATCGAATTAACGAGGAGCGACGACCCGCGTCTACTCGTCTTACAGGCCCTCGATTCTCCACTCGTTTCTCTCGTTGAAGGATGTTACCCGCGGTGAAATTCGTCGGAACGACCGGCCAACGATGGTCCCTTTGAGTCCCCGCGTTTCCACGTAATGCAATTTCGCCTGCGACGGTACTCGTTGTGTTCCTGGGTGCTTCTGGAAGCTGTTCGTGATAAGCTGTTTGCTTTTGTCGGTCCACCGTTTCCTTTCCGCGCACGTATTCTGAAGAAGGTGATAGCGATGGAACGACAGAGAGAGAGACGAAAGCATTGTTTGCTTTTAACGCGTTAACGTGTTTATTGGATTTTAGCGAATACGTTATTCGTTATGTGCATGCCTGATAGTTGTGTGTTCAACGTAGCTTGAATTCAACGTGATGAAGCAGCACAATAATTGTGCAGCAGTAATTTTTACCGTAACCTTCAGACTATGTACGAATCTCAAACGGTTACTAAGGTTATATTGGAGAACTTGTAACTAGCCGCTTCAATTTTGAAACCAGAGCTAGAACGATGCAAACGAAGCAGCTTCTAGGAAACTAGTCGAACCGCACAGATATAATTACGAAAGCATTTGACAGAACAGGGAGAGAGATGGTAAAAAGTAGCGTTTCATTCGGAGAAATTGAATAAAAAGAGGATTGGAATTTTGTTTCAAAGAGGAACCCGATCAGAAATTCGTCTCCGGTAAAGTAATCGAGAATACAATTTGTATCACAAATAAATTAGCCTAACTGCTGTTAAATTTCTCTCAAAACTTTCTGCTGCTTAACTTCTTGCGCCCGAGAGGCGACTGTTACTCGTCAAATGATAGTTTCACAACTTTTCAGACTTTCCTTAGCTTCTTTATTAATCCAGCCCAAAGATTAAATAATTATATATGTAAATTTTAATACACGACTTAACTAAATTGAATGAAATTTAATATAAGCGAATCTTCATAAATATTTTGCACCTGAAAATCTTTGAAATTAATATTATTAGATGGCTAATAACTATCTTTCGAGTATAAGGGGTTAATTTCCATTCGACTCGTCGAGGAAGCTTAGTAATCGAACGAAATTTCACGAGCCGAGAAAAGGAGAGCACGGTGTCACGAGTTTCGTGCCTCTGATTCACAATGCTGCAATCAGGACTCGCGATTTCGCCGACAATGGCTGCGATTTCGTCGAGATTCGCGCGCGTTGCAGCCGAAAAACGGGGAGAGTGCGCGAATGCAAAGCCGCGGAATTAGCGTCGGGACGCAATTGCTCTAATGGAGCGCGAGGAAGAAAAACGGGGTCACGTATTCTGTGCCGGGCCAGAAATCGTCGCCCGGAGAAGAATGCAAATACTAATTGGCGGGTCTGCACGATTGTTGCACTCTTGGTGCTCGCCAACCAATACGGGATCGCGTAATTGGCGTTTGGTCGGCTCGTTCGCGCCCCTCCTCGTAATTACACCTAACGCGACCATGCGATTACGATTGCAAAGGCTGTTGTATCGCTGATCGATCGCAGACTCCTGCCTTTCGCTCCTTAATCCTGTTGCACTTTTGACTTTGTTCCGGCTAATCGCTTTCCATGTACGTGTTAGGGATTGATAATTATTTGTATGTATTATGGAAACCGGTTCTGGCTTATAACCACGAGGTCTGGGTCTAACCATCGCGTATCGTCTGAGTCAGAACCTAACCCACCCGGATGACAACCACCTTTCTGTCAGTAAATTCCCTATCCCAAACCTTTCCCTTCACCTTTCAGTTATCCACTTTCTTCTCTCACCTCCCATTTTTCCGATCCCTCAAAATCGATCTCCATTCGTGCCCACTGTTGGGGATTAATAATTATATATATATGTGTATTATGAAAACCGCCTTTGGTTTATAACCGCGGAGTCTGGGCCTAACCATTGCATATCCTTTGGGTCAGAGCCTAACCCACCCGGGTGACAACCACCCTACTACCAGTAAGTTCCTTATCCCGAACTTCTCCTTCCAACTTCCAATTGTCCACTTTCCTTTCCCACTTTACATTTTTGCGATTCCTTAAAATCACTCTGCATTCGCGCCCATGGTTAGAGATTGATAATTATTTGTATGCATTATGGAAACCAGCTCTGGTTTATAACCATGGGGTCTGGGCCTGACCATCGCGTATCCTCTAGGTCAGAGCCTAACCCATCCGGGTGACCACCCTTTTGCCAGTAATTTCCGTAAGAAAAATCTAATTTGGGGAAAAACTGATTTACAGTAAAAACTGCAGTTTTTTGTTCGCAAAATTTATCAGACTTTTCAGTGAAAAAGAAACACATAAAACTCTCAACAGAGGGTTAACTCTCTATGATATGACATTTTGTTACTGGCAAAGGAAGACAATTAGAATTTACTTCCCAGTTTCCTGTCTCAATGATAGCAACAGTACCCACTGTCAATTAACCCTCAGCTATAATATTAGTAAGCTCGCCAAAAATAAAATGCACACGAAAAGTTTTCGTTACAAGTTCCCCAAAATCTCTTTCAATCCCCAGCACGTCGTTGCTGCGATCGCACACCGTTACCCTATCTCACATTTTAGTTCACGTTTATAGTCGACCAGCGGCCATCGTCCACGCGTTCCCTCTCCACTGACCGCGACACTTCACCAGCTCACCCTTCCACCCTATTCGACCGCACGAAAATCGTGTCCAAAACCGTGTCCACGGCCGTTGCCAAGTTAAACACAGCGTTTCGCACAACTCCAAACATTCTAATCGTCGCGAAACGTCCGGTTTTCCGCGGGTACTGCGGGCTGGGACCCGTCGGGCCGCGATAATTGGCAAACATAGCAGCGAACAATGCGGGCGGTCGAGCGCGCGAAAACAAATCGAAATTAATAATTTCCCGTTCCCACGAAACACCGTGGCAATTTCAGCGTGAAACACGCGAATCGTCAAACGGGGTAAACGATCCTTTGGATTTCACGCGGCGCACGCGACCGCGCTCAACGAGCCCTAATTTGGTGACGTCAGCGTGTCGTCGGGTCAATCCGTGGCGTTTTAAGGCGAACTGGACACCGTCCAGTTGTCGTCCAGCATCTTAAGAGACGGTGGCTGCTTTTTCTCGACGAGAAAACCTCTACCTTTTTCTTGCATTACGGCTCGAAACGGATAGGGGCGGTTCGGTGACTCCGTTTCCGGGCGTTCGACGACGTTGGACGGTGACATTGATGGGATCAATTAGACCAGGGCTGTTCTGTTCAGATGCACAGGCGAAATGGACGTGATTCGGGGCTACGTGAGTGTCGTGGTGTCCGAATTAACGCGCGTTGCATAGAATACAGGGTTAATTAGGGGACTTTTGCTTGACGGGGGTTGCTGGAAAGTATATGCGAAGAATTAACCCTTTGCACTCCAGAGGTGATTGGCTAGTGGTATCATTGATTTTGAAGGACTGTTCTGTTCGGATGCATAGCCGAAATGTACGTGTTTCGGAACTACGTGAGTGTCGCGATTGCCGAATTAACGCACGTTGCATAGAATACAGGGTTAATTGGGGGACTTTTACTTTACGGGGGTTGTTGGAAAGTATATGCGAAGAATTAACCCTTTGCACTTGAGAGGTGATTGTCTAATAGTAACATTGATTTTGAAAGACTGTTCTGTTTGGATACACAAGCGAAGTAGATGTGATTCAGGGCTACGTGAGTGTCGCGATTGCCGAATTAACGCGCGTTGCATAAAATACAAGGTTAATTGGGGGACTTTTGATTTATGGGGGTTGTTGGACAGTTTATGCGAAGAATTAACCCTTTGCACTCGAGAAGTGACTGTTATTCGTCTAATTTACATTTTATAGATCCATGTAAAAGTTTGTGACTAACCCGTACCTTCTAAAAGTTATAGACGTCGTTATAGAGGGCTGAAAGTATTCGTTACAGTAATCGCTGCAAATAGTTCGTTAACCCTTTTAGTGTCGAATGAACTCTATTTGAGAATAAAATAAAATTTTATAAATTTCTCCCTTTGTTTCTGTTTGAATTTAAATATAAATATCATTCTTACTTTGATTCTTATTAGCATTTTTCTCAAACCTTAACAAATTCGTCAAATTGGTATTTCTCGCATACAGGTACGATATTTTCGCTCGACACTAAAAGGGTTAACGTATAGCACTGTGTCATGGTATAGCCGACAAATTTGCTGAAATAAAATGGTGACCGTTTTTGTTTTCAGCTGGGGGACGCGATGTTCGTCGAATTGCCACGTGTCCGATTGGACGGCGGCGCACGTGCTTTTCGACAACATTGGGGCTACGAGTCGCGACCCTTGGCACCGCCACCGCCATTGATCGAGGAGGACGAGGCTGCGGTCGAACCGGAAACTGTCAGCCTGCGAGAAGCCAACACCGCGTCCCCGATAGGTGAGTCTTCGACACGTTACCTACGGTATTAATCTCGTTTAAAATTGCGAAGCACCTTTACTGAACGGTGAAGCAGACATTTTAATGAACACTCGTCAATCACATTCTAAAACACGGTTAACCCTTTGCACTCGAGAGGTGACTGTTAATTGTTCAATGATACTAACTTCGAAAATTTTCAAATTCGAAATATTTACTAAAATTCGCCTATATTAAACATCATTCAGTTTAGTTAAATAATATTCACTATTTGAGTCTAACTAATAAACAAACTAATTAAAGTCTGCAAATTTGCAAAACTATCATTCGGTGACTAACACGGACCTCTTGAACGCAAAGGCTTGTTACGCAGATAGGGAACGTGTTAACTCTTTCAGGCGCATGATTTTAAAGAAAATAAAAACCCAAGTTGCACAGGACTTTTTTTCAACATAAAAAAATGAAAAAAAAAAAACATTCATTTCAATTATTAAAATATTAAACTGTTCGGCTGAATACTTTCAACTTAAAATATATCTCACCATGCATAAAAAGTGAAGCAAAATGTGGGACCAGTTTTAACCCACCTACCTCTAAACAGTTAATATACATCAAAAACCATCCCTTAGTAATAAAACAATTAATTCAACGTTAAAAATGCTCTGTTCACTGAACCTACAAGTTTCCACGGAAGCTTCGAAGCTTCACAGCTCGATATATCCCGCGCTTTATTATTCGCGGGAGCGCAATAATGGCGGTCGGCTGGCGTGTGGCGAATCTGGCTCCGTTCGGCGCTTAATGGTCCCGAACCTAAATGAACCGGAATCGCTGTCGCGTTCCGCGGTGCATAACGAGAACACGGAAGCGTTTTCGCGTTTTTTGCCAGCCCCGCAAATCGGCCGCAGCTCCTGCGATCGCTTTATCGTCCCGCGAAAGTCGGACCACCCGGTATTAATTGCGCTTTGTCTCGAACCGCCCTCGTTGCTTGCTGTTGCTGGCAAACAATCGTGCTCCGTGACGCTCGTAACGAGCGGATATTGTTCGACAGCTGCGATTTCGAAAGACCTCACGCTGTCGACAAAGACGCTTTTCTGTTTGCGCTTGCAGTTGCTTTAAATTCCTTAACGATCGGCAATTAACGCGATGTTGCTGGGAGATTTGTGTAGCGCGATGTCGTTCCGTGGAAGGATCGGGCTTGATCGATCTTATTTTTGTATCAGTTTCAGGTTCGGGAGGTTTTCTTGAGTTTGTTAGGCAAAATTAGTTCTTTTTTTTTTTCGTTTGGAAAAGTTACTATTTTTATGGTGAATTTTTAGCATTTGTAAATGCTTTATCGTGCGATGGTAACACTGAGCGGTAGATCGTATGGTATGGAAGATTCCTGCAAGGGTTTTGTATCTTTTTGTGAATTGAAGGAATTATTTTATAATTCTGCGACGTTTAGACATTAAGTTAGGTGTATCATAGATAAGGTATACTTGTAGAATTTTTGTGTTTCGGGAACTGAGTTACCGATCACACGGATAGATAGGAATCTATCGATAGCTGAGTTTCTGCATTATCAACAGAAGATTCCGCTTGCATTCTATGCTGCAGTTTCCTACTAAACCAACAGCTACCAAACAATTCCCTTTCTCAATTTACCTATATTCCATTTCAAGTTATACTTATCAAATTCTCCATTTCAACTTATTTCCTATGCAATCAGCCATTATCAGCACAAATATTCCGTTCCCTTTAAACACAAAATATGCTCTTATCCTTGAAAAACTAAACTTTCAAAGGCGAGAGAAGAGGTTTCTACCCCAACGATTTCCCGCCATTTGTCATCAACTACCCTTGTCTAAACCTTTCTTCCAAGACCCAAAAACTCTTTTTATCCTCCCCCGTTGTCCTCGCATCGATTCCGTCATCCGGAAAACCAAGTTCGCACGAGCACACCTAGCACAGTCGACCTCCACCTTTCTCAACAATTTAACCCTTTGTACTTCGAGTCTTTTTCCGCGCCGTTTTTAAAGAAAAATAAAATATGATCATATATAATAAAAGTTGAAATGAAAGTAAATTGTTCATATAAATTAAGATAATCAGTGAGACTTAAAGAAAACCGTGGTGAGTGAGATTCATCGCTAGAGTACAAAGGGTTAAATCGTTCTTTCCCCCCACGAAACTTTCTCACCTTCTGTGCCCTCGTCCGACGATTTTCTCAGGAACTCGTCTCCGCGTATCGTAGTCGATTCTGAGGAGACGAGAGGAGAAAAAGAGGTTTCGATCTGTCGATCTCGGGTCGCAGATATCTCGAGAGTTGGTGTTCGCGAACTCGAAGGTTGCTTTGTCGCGTTAAAGGCTGATATCGCATGGATTTACGCTGGGTTCTCAGGAACCTCTGTCGGGGACGCAATATCAGCTGGATTTCCTTTCTGTTTTCCTTGAATTTCAAGCGTTCGCTTTGTCCCCTCACCTTCGCCGAGCTTTCCCGAGATATTGGCTGTCTCGCGCCCGATAATGCTCTTTCACGAATCCTACCGAAGGGGTTGAAAGAAAGGGGACGATGGATTTGTTGTAGGATCAACGGAGCTCTGTTGAACTTTTTTAATTTACAATACTAAAGTTGTCGTTGAATTTCTTTAACTTGCAGTGTTATAGTTAAAAGTTGTCGAATTTTTTTAACTTGCAATGTCATATTTTAAAGTTGTCGTTAAATTTTTTTAACTTGCAGTGTTATAGTTAAAAGTTGTCGAATTTTTTTAATTTGCAATGTCATATTTTAAAGTTGTCGTTGAATTTTTTTAACTTGCAGTGTTATAGTTTAAAGCTGTCGAATTTTTTTAACTTGCAATGTCATATTTTAAAGTTGTCGTTGAATTTTTTTAACTTGCAGTTATACAGTTTAAAGTTGTTGTTAATATATCCATTAAGTTATTGACGAGTTTTTTAGTTATTTTTTTAATATGGTTGATTACACATAGTAGGTATTTTAGGTGGAAATTTCTGAGTAATTTTTTGAACGTGGTTAATCACAATTTTTTGTAACGTTTTGATTTAAAATTAGTAGAAAAATCGGATTCTAAGAGATTCTGATCTTGCTGATCAGAGTTACGTAAAGAGAAGCAGATAATTAATGGGGAATGGTATATCAGTTTGTGAGGACCGATTGGAAAATTTCGAATGCAAAAGGTTACAGAGCGAAGCGTTCGAAGTTAGATGAAGTAGCTGAGTGGAAACTTACGATAATGAGGTTTCTGAGATTGAAACGTCCTTTCGTAACAAGTTAGCGGGACGTCACGGTTCAAGCTTGGAATATGAATTGTTCTGTTGGATCTGCTGCTGGAAATTTTAGTTGAAGATGCGCCGGAACAGATATTGTACCGACAGGTGTATTATAAACTGAAAATACCAGATGGTGAATCTGGAAATTGGAACGTAGTTTGCGAAACGTCTCTGTAACAAATTTTGCAAAGCGCGTGTTAGATGATACATTTGATTGAAACGAAGGATGTTGAGGAACTTAAAATATTTTACACAGCATTATTTATTAACACTTAACCAACTGAATGGGGAGATCTCCCATTTTTTCCTCAACAAAGCACTGCAACTTATTCTATTTGCTTTTGTTATTAATTGGTCCTGAGCTAGTGTTGAATTTATTAAAAATTGTACTTTGTAGAATTTATGAACAATACTGGTTTAAGACTAAATAATAACAAAAGCAAATAAAATAAGTTGCAGTGCTTTGTTGAAGAAAAAATGGGAGATCTCCCCATTCGGTCGGTTAACTGGTTAAAATGATGATAGTATTGCCAAAAAATTAATTTATGAATGAAGCAATTTGTTTAATAATTTCTTCGTTTTTTTTTTGTACTAAAATTTCTTTTCTGTTAATTTTCTTTTTACTCGCGATTTGAGGTAAGAGATTAATTTTGTACAGTAAACGCACAGAATTATTTCCAATCGTATAGAAAGTTGAAAGTCAAAACATCCTTGACGGTAAAGTTTCTCGAAAGCGCTTCAATCTTCGCATGAACTTCGCGAACTATATTAAATTCATTGGGATTAAGCAGCCCTTGTAAGCACAGGATCTTGGAAGCTTCAGGGTTCGAAAGTTACACAGGCTTAGATTTATGGGGTTCAAAGTTTAGAGCTTCCAAGCGTATCCTTAGGGTTATAAATCCCAAAGAGGTGAGAATATTAAGTTTCTGCCCCACAGTTTTCCATCTTCTCGCCATTATTTGAAATTGATTAAGTAAGATAATCTTCGTAAGAAGAAGAAGAAGAATGATAAAGATAATTTAACTTTAGAACCTTTTCTCAAAAACTTATCAACTTCTTCATTATCAGTGGAATTTTGTTATTTAAAAAAAAAAAAATACTATTCTCTTGAAGGGAAGAAACTGTAGAATATTTGGGTTGACTCTTTGAAGTACACGATTTTAAAGAAAATAAAAACCTAAGTTTCATGGAATCTTTTTTAATATAAAAAGGAGAAATGAAAAAAAAAACATTCATTTCAATTATTCAAATATTAAATTGTTCGTCTGAGTAACTTCAATTAAAATATATAACTGGAGTTGAATTTATTAAAAATTGTACTTTGGAAGAACAGAATATGTTAATGTTGAATTTTACGCTATTAGAATTCTGTACTCTTCACTCGCACGTATAATACAACCTGTAATCTTGAAAATCGCCAATTCTCGAAACAGCTGGTGATTTTCAATATCTGAAAAATTCCATCGCGATTATCAGATTTCCATCATTGTTCTTTAATAATCGTGTCTCACCCGATACACCGAATGCTGTCTCGCGCAAATAACGATGCACGAGTTGTAATCGTAAGAAACGAGAATCTCCGCGAGTTTTTCGTTTGCCTCGCAGACTGGTCCGCCATTATGGTCCCCCAGAGAGCGCGAGGGGTCGCCATAAGCATTCTTTGCGGAAGATGTATTTTCTTCTCCTCCCGATCACGATCGTCTCTCCTCCTCTTTCTTTCTCACTCACTCACTCACTTACACCCTCTCCCTTCTCTTTCTGCCCCCCCCCTCTCTGTTTCTCTCCTTCTCTGTCTCTCTCCTTATCTCTCTGTCCTCTCTCTGTCTCTCTCCTTATCTCTCTGTCCTCTCTCTGTCTCTCTCCTTCTCTGTCTCTCTGTCCTCTCTCTATCTCTCTCCTTATCTCTCTGTCCTCTCTCTGTCTCTCTCCTTATCTCTCTCTGTCCTCTCTCGGTCTCTCTCCTTATCTCTCTGTCCTCTCTCTGTCTCTCTCCTTGTCTCTCTGTTCTCTCTCTGTCTCTGTCCTCTGTCTCTCTTCTCTTTCTTTGTCCTCTCTCTCTGTCTCCTCTCTCTTTGCCTCCTCTTTCTCCTCTCCTCTTCTCTCTCTTTGTCCTCTCTCTCTGTCTCCTCTCTCTCCTCTTCACTTCTCTCTCTGTCTCTCTCTCTCTCTCTCTCCTATTTTTCTATTCGTTTTGTAAGGTCTCGCGCAGCCACGCGCGTAATTATAATTATTATTGAAATTGCACGCCGCCGGTAATAACACGCGTGTAACGGACGCGTTTCCGAGAGTGACGGCAATCACGCGACTGCGACGGGGATTATTAATTTAAACGTAATACCATGCCGAGATTGCAGCCCGGATAAACGCGACTTGGTCGGCCGATCGACCGAGTCCTACGGGATGTCGATATCGTCGCTCGTTCGGATGCGAAATTCGCGGGAAATCTAATAATTCCCTATAGCGGAGTTTAGTTGACTGTTTTGTTTCTGTTCGCTCGAGATAATCTTGGTTTTGTGATATTAATGGCTGCATTGTGTCAGGGTAAGAGACGCGACAGATGTGAATAAGCAACGTTTCAGCGGAAGTTACAGTAAACTGCGTTAGGGTTTAGAATTTTGGGAATCACGAATTTCTACTGCATTCTAAATCAATGCCATCAGGGTGTGTTCTTCTTTTTGATTTAGATTTTTAGACGTTGGTTAGGCGATGGTTGTCGAAGTATAGATGAAAACAGGAGAGAGTATTTTGATAATTATCTCTTAGTTAGAGTTACAATGTATTTTTCAAGAAACTAATGTCAGTGTTCAGTGTTCAGGTGTTGGAAAAATGTTTAGACAAACCTGTGGGTGTCGACAGAAACGTGACAACACTGATACTGCTATTCTGATTTACTTATTGGACCCCTACTAAATAAATCCCATAAAATTATAAAACATTCTAACCCAACTCTACCAAACCCTCAACTCTTTATATAATGCAACTGTTGAATTGAAATTAACCAAAGTCGCGGAGATGCGCTAAATGCTACGCGTGTTAGGGATGGGCAGCAAGGGTACTTGGATTAAATAAGAACAACTCGAGGTCCGCTTTCTATAAATTCCTCTCAATGACTCACTTTATTCTTTCCTGCTCGTCCTTACACTCCTAGGTTCAGGGGTCGGTCCGAAAATTACCTGCCCCCGACCGGTACACCTTTAGGTGGGGAGGTACAAATTAGATAATGCTTTTTCCCAAATCCGACAACAACTCTACGACTCGGTTTTTCATTCAACACTAGTCCTTTCCTCCTTCGAAGAAACCCTTATAGACATTTCCATTTCTCACCTCGTGCTCGCTAAACATTACCGATCCATCGACGAATTGTTTGTTTGGCCTGGCTTTCGCCTAATTAAAATCCACACTTTCACTCTTCCGGTTCTTAAAACTACGACACTACAACAGCTACGGTTACATTGTCGAAACAATGTAAAATCTGTCTCTCCGCGCAAGTAAGTTGAGAATCACTCGAAAGATACCGACACAGCTGTGATCATCGTTCGAGTATTGTCTGAAGCACCGGATATGCCCTCGCACCGGAAGAACCGTCCTGGCCTCTGTGTACGGTTAGATTCGCTGGTGTCAGCGCGTTCGTCCCAGGCGCGTCCACGTCGCACGCATGAATGCACGCGCGTTCGCCACCCACGTAAGCGAACGAATCCCCGTGATTGCGGCATTCTCGTGCGACCGGTTACGCAATGGAATAGTCACCGCGATGGATCTCCGTTGTTTCACAATCGAACCTTTTCCCGGCAAGATTTACTATCTGGCGAGGTTTGACCTGTTTTCGTGATTTTTCGTCGAAGTTGCTGGACGATTTTTCTGTGTCGTTCGTTTTGGACATTTAACAGCTCAACCGCGAGTGCAGTGGGAGTCACTCATAAATAAATGTTACCTTTCAAATTAGGATAACGCCGATGATTTTTGCAGTCTTTAAGTATTCACCTTTTTCTTCTTATTTTATTATTGTTAACTTCTGTTAGTAGCCTCTCTTGTTCTTTTTTGTCACTGCTCTCTCTCTCTCTTTCTCTCCCCCTCTTTCTCTCCCTACCCTCTCTCTCTTTCTCTCCCTCTCTTACTCTCCCTACCCTCTCTCCCTCTCTCTCACTCTTCTCTCTCTCTTTCTTTCTCCCTCTCTTACTCTCCCTACCCTCTCTCCCTCTCTCTCACTCTTCTCTCTCTCTTTCTTTCTCCCTCTCTTACTCTCCCTACCCTCTCTCACTCACTCTCTCTCTCTCACTCTTCTCACCCCTCTCTCTCCCTCTCTTACTCTTCCTACCCTCTCTCTCTTTCTCTCTCTTCCTCTTTCTCTCCCTCTGTTCGTCTCCGTACCCTCTCTCACCCTCACTCTTCTTCCTTCTCTCACCCCCTCTCACTCTTCCTTCTCTCGCCCCCTCTGCCTTCCTTCCTCTGTCTTTGTACTCTCTCTGTTTTGGCATTTATTTTCTATTTTGTAAAATTCTTAACTCAAAGGGTTCGTCCCTTTAAATTAGTTCCAATAAAAATTTGTCTTTCCTTTCATCCCCTATTGCTACGTCTTCATAACAGTCAACTATTTCACATATCCAAACGTCTACGAATAAACTGCTGAAAACGCTCTATCAACATTGTTCTCAAAATTAATCGGATAAGTTTCAAGTCTTCGTCAGATTTCAACCATCCCTTTAAGGCAAAAGAAGAGACTGTTTCGCCATGTTGTCGCTCCATCGAACGTTCTAATTTCTAACAAGACCGTGGCAATTAACAGAATCGTCGAGATCGTGGTTCACAGTCCGGTTGTTACAGTTTTTTCTTCACGGAGGATCGCGTGTACATCAGCCACGGTCGAGAACCGTTAAGTGGAAAGAAGCGTGATTAAATGTTTCTTTGTGAGCTAATCACGCGATTCGCATGCTGCCCGCGTACAATGAAACGTGACGCGTCCGACCGTGGTCCGCGCAAGAATGCTTCCCTGAATCTGTAATGATCATCGGAATCGGAGAGGATCATGGGTACGGAGGATCGAGCGAACTAGCTGCAACGAATTCGAAGCATCGAAATTTCTCTTCTTTTTTTTTTATATTCCTTCGCATTTTTAACACTTAGCCGATCGAATGGGGAGATCTCCCATTTTTTCCTTGACAAAGCAGTGCCATTGATTCTGTTTACTTTTGTTATTAGTTGGTCCTAAGCTGATGTTGAATTTATTAAAAATTGTATTTTGGAAAATTTATGAACAGTACTAGTTCAAGACTAACTAATAACAAAAGCAAATAGAATCAATTGCAGCGCTCTGTTGAGGACAAAATGGGAGATCTCCCCATTCGGTCGGCTAAGTGTTAACACTAGAACAACCAGAGCAGTCAAAATGACCGATCAGTGATTACCACGTTCGCGGACGTGAATGCTATAGCATTCGTTTCCATTGCGATACAGAATGACGTGAATGCGATAGCATTCAAATTTTAAAACCAGTTATTACTGATTTAATTTTACATAACCTTGATTCAAATATCGTCTTGGATGCTATAGCATTCATTGAATATAACTGTTAAAAACGTGATATTTCGACTGATCTTACAAAATATGTCTAATCACATTTCGCATTTCACATTTCACATTTCACAATTAATTTAGAAAAAAATCGCGTGTCTATTTTTGCACCTCACTGAGCTTTTTACTGTCCGCGAACGTGTTACTAGATATAAGATACCAGTGAATTATGCAATAACTTTTGAATTAGGGTTATCCAATAACCTTTTTTCAAATCAGAAAGTTTTATTTTATTTTTTAGTCTTTTAAATGCGTACTCTTCGCGTATTTTTGCTTTTAAGAATCTTTCGCGATATTTTGTAATACAACATTAGTCTACGTTCTTCCACCAATATTTAAATCTTCCACCTTTTCTCTCAGAATCTCATATGTTGATTTTCACTAATTAGTATCGATTAATTAATGTAATGGTGTACGAATACGTGGATGTACTTCTGCTCTTGCAATTAAAATGATACAAGTACACTGAAATATTGAATGGTTTATTAAAATTTTATCGCAATACTTTCAAATAGATGAAGTTTGTGAGACGAAGTAGTTTAATTATTCTACACCTTTCATAGCGGTTTCCCGTTAAACGATCTCTGGCAACGAAACCCCACTACAGAGGCGTCCCTTTAAACGATCGTTTAGCACGGAAGGCCACTCTAATGGCTCTCTTCTATGGTGTATGTTCGGAGAGGGGGAATTCACGCCTCGGCGACCTTGAACGACCAAAAACTTGCCCCTCGCTTTACTATGCTCGACGCGTTCGTTAACTGTCGGACTACAATTGCAATGAACGATGCGTACGCAAAAGTTACGAAATATGGAACAATTTATGGCAATTGGTCCAATATTTTTGCATACACTGTACATTACACCATATTAAATCTCTTATGGGGTGCATTTCTTTATTTAGTTAAGTGTACGCATTTTTTCCACCGCGTTCACTATAATTAAAATGTTCCACGTTCAAATTAAAAATTTGTTCAGTGTATATTTTTATTGTATTCCTTAATTATTTTAAGTTGCCTAATAAAAATAGGCACATTTTTTTATTATGTGATTGTGTGTACTCTAAATAGTATAAATCACATATTCAAAATTAAGACGAAACCCATATTTTTATGTCGTTTTCTAAATTCTATACGTATATCACAAGTTTTCATATTTTTCTTACGACAATTTTGAAATTTTATCTCTAAATCCAAAAGGCAGTTCGACATCCTTATTCGACGTTCTATCTTGTAAATTTTACTCATCAACTGGATACAAATTCCTTTACTCAATTAAATCTACATAAATTTATATCGTACATTTTAGATTATTAGATCATCAGTTCTGATCTGTACAATTTTATGTCAACACGATTAAAAAGCCACCTATTCCAACCTGAATGGTACCTATTCGATACTTTCATTTTAGTTCATACATATTACGTTATAAGCTCTGATTTGTACCATTTGATACCAGTACGATTATAAAAAGTCACCTATTCCAACCTGAATGGTACTTATTCGATACTTCAATTTTAGTTCACACATATTAAGTCATAAGTTCTGATTTATACCATTTTGTATCAAAACGATTGAAAAATCACATATTCCAACCTGAATGGTACCTACTCGATACTTTCATTTTAATTCATACATATTAGATCATAAGTTCTGATCTGTACCATTTTATGCCAACACGATTGAAAAATCGCATATCCCAACCTGAATGGTACCTACTCGATACTTTCATTTTAATTCATACATATTAGATCATAAGTTCTGATCTGTACCATTTTATGCCAACACGATTGAAAAATCGCATATCCCAACCTGAATGGTACCTACTCGATACTTTCATTTTAATTCATACATATTAGATCATAAGTTCTGATCTGTACCATTTTATGCCAACACGATTGAAAAATCGCATATCCCAACCTGAATGGTACCTATTCGATATTTCAATTTTAGTTCACACTATCCATTTAGTATTTAGTAAAGGTACTCGATATTATTACACTTTTATTTACTTTATTCCATTAGTAATCACCACGAACATTCTTGATCGCCTGATAGCCATTCAAAAGGGATTCCATTAGAAAGTGCGATCGGGGACAATCGAACGACGCTGATTCGCAATCGACGGTTCACGGTCAGTTTAATCCGCTCGTTTATTTTGGAAGAACGACTTCCTGCGAGGCGGGGCAGTTATCGTCACCGACAACCGCATATCCTCTGGCTTGTCCCAAGACGCAGATTCACCATTGTGAACAGTCTGTTCGCGGCAGCGAAAATCCAAGGTTCGTGTGACGTTCCGCCATTTTGCAAGCTACTGATTGAGACATTAGAACGCGAGACGCGAAACTTTTTAATTTTGTCGATGAGCATAGATTAGGACACCGGTGACGTTAAGTGATTCGAGGAATTTAATTTTAAGGACGTTGCAGTTTCGTGTGGTTTTATGTTAATTAATTATGTTTTATGTTTTGGCGTGAATTTATGGAAGTACGAGGTGGTCCATCGAAGATTGTAGCTTTGAGTTACAATTTTCAATTTTTTAGTGTTTTCTCTGCACCTAATAGTATTCTAATGAATTATAATATCAAAGTATTACTGTCACGGTTAATCGAGTTTATCAGTAATTAAATAAGGGTTGAAGCAATTAACCCTTTGCACTCGGACCTTTTTTTCTGTATCTGGCTCCTTACATCACATTTTTCGCCATGGTGAACAGTATTTTTTATAACTAAATAAGCTCTCTTTTGTTTCATTCATGTTTCGTTTCATAGAATATCATTGAATTTGTCGCGGGAAAGTTTTCCAGCGAATATTTATTCGACTTTATCGGTTCAACCCTTTGCACTCGGACATTTTATCGTCTAAAGTTTTCAGCAGCTTGAACTTTTTTTTGCTGCATCACATTTTTCGCCATGGTGAATAATATCTTTTTATTTTTATCGGTCAAAAAAATGACTAATTACTGAGACCAATGAAACATTAAATCACATGCAACTAAAATTTAACTGTAAATTGCAATCGCTTGATCCTCAGTGCAGTATATTGTTGGTGTGCCTGAGAGGCACGTTTCGAGTACAACGCCAAACTTTGGCAGTGCCTGTGAGGAGTATTTCGAGTGCAAAGGGTTAAAGTTCAGAGTCGAAAATGTGAGTAAATCGGGGTGAAAATGAATGTGAGGTAAATCGGTTAGAATTAGAGGAAATTAACATTGCGTTATGTTAATTATCATTTCATATCGATATATTTTTATTTCTAAGTTAATATTTTATTTATATGTTAATCTTAGCATTGACATAATTTAATTACGTCATCTAAACGTATTTTGCATACTTCGTCTTGCACCGTGCAATCTTCCATTTTTCACGATACCCTTCTCGCTCTGTAATGCAAATTCTTGATCGTCGGCCATCAACGGTTAATTAAACATCTAAACGAGTGCCATTAATTATAATACAAGGCGATCGACACGGAACGTAGCGTTGTATTTACGTACAGGAACTGAAACCTGATTAAAAAGTCCAAAGTTTCCAACCCGTTCCACGATCGTTTTACACGAATTTCTCTGGCAGAACGGAAGCTGTCGTCGCGTTGTAGCGTGAAAGTAGAGAGATTCGTTGAATATTTATGAGTGGGTTTAATAAGTTGGAAGATGTTGCTCGTAATTGCCGAGCTGCGCAGTTGTTCACGGAAAACGACACGTAGGGATCGAGGCAGAGGCAGCGCGTTGTTTAGCGTTCCTTATCGAGAAATTTCGTAATTGTTTATTCCCAATTTCTCGAAAAATTATCGTATTCTTCTCGAGAAATTTATATTGTAAAACAATTGTTGGAAGTTTTAAAAGTATGTTCGAATTTACCTATTGTACGCTATATATTAGAAATAAGACATTTTTTTCATGTTTGTTATGAAATAATATATGTAAGTACAATGTTTAGACAGCATCTTCGAGTCACACACGACATTTTTAAAGTGCCATTTTAAATACAGTGGAGGACAATAGTTTAAGACCAAAGAGTCAACGAAATTAAACAAACTTAAGTTACAACAAAGCTTGAGAGCTACGTTTCATATAAATTAATAAAAAAGAAATAAGTACCACTCAAGGAATTGTCCTTTGAAGTAAATTTCAAATAGAGCACCTAAGATACTAGGGAATTATTGGCAACAAAATTAAAAAATAATTTGGAGTGCAAAGGGTTAAATATTTCTGCGTTTTTGACAAATATTCGTCATATATTTGTTCTGTCGTACGTAAATATATTATATTTGTCATATATTTGTTCTGTGGTACAGAAACATGAATCCTTATCTTAATATCTTAACACTTAACCCACCTAATAGGGAAATCTCTTATTTTTTTCCTCAACAAATCGTTGCCACTGATTCTATTTACATTTCTTATTAATTAGTCTTGAATTGGTGTTGAATTTATTAAAAATCGTACTTTGAAAAAGCAGAAAATGCATTTGATCAACCGTGAACGATACTAGTTGAAGACAAACTAATAACAAAAGAAAATAGAATCACTCGTGACGATTATTCAGGAGATTTCTCAAATTGATTGGCTAAGCATTAAGAATCCTCATTTCTCGATAAATCAGGAACACTAGCTAATCGTTCTGTCGAGATCTCGTTTGCTCTCGAGCGACGACACAGCTCGTATCGATCGGGACAATTAGCGCGGGTGTCAGTTTCGCGGTCGAAATTAATTTCGCGGCGGTCGGCGAATTCGTTAATTAATTAGCGACTCTGTTCCGCGTTTGCCCGACGAAAGTATGTATTTCTGTATCGGCGATCGTTTCCGCGTTTCGCGAGCAAATGTTTGCGCGGCTGATTTTGTGTTCGTGCATGGCTTTTGATGGAAATTTAGACGCAACTGTCGATTCCAGTACTGGATTTGCGTTCAAAGGAAAAAAAAAAAACGAAGTTTGAATTCTTTAACGTGGTTTAGAATTATTTCTGTGATCAATTGAATAAGTATAGACAGATAAAAGAGCTTGTATAGGTTAGGTAATTTAATTAAGTTACATAATTCGAAAAGAAGATCCATAAACATTCGAATGTAACGAACTATTAAATTTAATATGGGAAATTTTATTATATTTATTATGATCTTTTCTCTTCTTCGCTCGAACTTTAATGGAACTTCATCGATCCAATTAAATACCGTCAATAGACTGTGGAAACAAAAAATTTCTCAGAACACAGAATGCCAATAACATATCAAAACACCAAAAATAAGGTGGACATTTCTATATCTCTAAAACAAATTAGGTCACCATCTTGTTTAGCTAATTTGCATACAGTAAATATTGTATACAAAAACACCAAAAGCAAGATGGATATTCCAATATCTTTAAAACAAATTAGGTCCCCATTTCTCTAGCTAATTTGCATACAGTAAACATTATATACAAAAACACCAAAAATAAGGTGGACATTCCAATATCTCTAGAACAAATTAGGTCCCCATTTCTCTAGCTAATTTGCATACAGTAAACATTATATACAAAAACACCAAAAATAAGGTGGTCATTCCAATATCTCTAAAACAAATTAAGTCCTCATTTTTTTTAGCTAATTTGCATACAGTAAACATTATGTACAAAAACACCAAAAATAAGGTGGACATTTCAATATCTCTAAAACAAATTAGGTTCCCATTTTACTAGCTAATTTGCATACAGTAAACATTGGTGACCTAGATGGCGCGAAACAATTCAGAAAAAATTCTTCTCCACTACGGCTCGCAAGTCTTCATTGTCAAATCTCTCGAGAACGGTTTTCCAGGCCGCGTTTCACACGATTTTCCTTGAGGCTCGCCCCCACCGTCCTCGATTCCGCAGCTGCCGATTGGCGGCGGAAGGTTAACGCGCGCGGGTCCTCCTCGTGGAAAGAGTCCTCGGCGCCGGATGCGATAAAAGTGCCGCTGTTCTCGTCCTCTTGCGTTCGCCTCGCGACGATAGAAGTGCGTTCGCGCCGTCGAACGATCGTGTTTCCTCTCGCGCGAATTCGCCCGGTTCCCGCGAGCATTGTTGTTCAGCGATCACTCGACCAGGTCAGGAATGAAATAGGTGTTTGAGACAGAGGTTAATTGAATTGAAATTAATTTAATCGGTGTTGAAAATCGTGGTTCATAACTAAAGATGGGGTTTCGGTGATAGTCGTTATATCAGTCAATTTGGTAAAAGTTTTGTCGGTTCTGCATCGGTCTTGTATTTGGATGGGTATTTGATTCGTATTCGAGAGAGATGAGTTTGAATTTAGTGAGAAAAGAAAACAACAAATAATTGTTATTGCAATCAGCAGAGTAACTGTAGCAAGTGGATAGAGAAATATGAGAAATAATATTTAAATTAACAATTGCAATCAGCAGAGTAACTGTAGCAAGTGGATAGAGAAATATGAGAAATAATATTTAAATTAACAATTGCAATCAGCAGAGTAACTGTAGCAAGTGGATAGAGAAATATGAGAAATAATATTTAAATTAACAATTGCAATCAGCAGAGTAACTGTAGCAAGTGGATAGAGAAATATGAGAAATAATATTTAAATTAACAATTGCAATCAGCAGAGTAACTGTAGCAAGTGGATAGAGAAATATGAGATATAATATTTAAATTAACAATTGCAATTAACAGCGTAACTGTACTAAGTGAATAGAAAGAGAGGAGAAATAATATTTAAATTAAACAATTGCAATCAGCAGAGTAACTGAAGCAAGTGTATAAAGAAACAGGAGAAATAATATTTAAGTGAACAATTTGAGTGACTTTGTTTTACCAACGTAAGTGAATTGCGATAGAATCTCGGGATGGAATTACAAAGATGAAAATACCAGAAAAAGTAAAAGTATCGAAGGTAATCGCGGTGTCCTTGCTGTTTAAAACCGACAAAAACCTCTGTATCCACGCCTAATCCATTTACTTCGGACGCGTGAAGTAAAAACGAATGCTGTACACGGTGGTGTTTGAACATTTTTATCGTCGGCTATAAGTAGACGTTTCGGATGCTCATTTTATTCAACTCTGTGTTTAACCCGTTCCTAGTCGATCGCGATCGCGTGAAACTTGCTCGAAGCATCGGCCGCGAATTTCTTGCCTGCTCTGTGCGTTCATTGGCGGAGAGCAGACTGTGTGGTTCTAACGGGAGCAGTGCTGTGGTCCAAGGCGAACCGCGGACTAATTATGGAGCTGTCACGATTACACGGATCGCCTAATCGCGTTATTTCATCTAGGATCCGATCGATAGTCCGCTTCGAACAGCTCACGCTCGATCACGTTACACGATGAGATCGAACTGGGACTCAGTTTTACCGAATTTTCCTTTCCATTCGAGAAAGACTAGTGACTCAGTTTGAATTCAGTTATCGTGAGTGGGGATACGTGTGAAGCAGCGTGTTTATTCGCCTCGAAACACTTGAAATCCACGAAGTTGTTCGCTGAAATAACGAGGACTCTGTTCGATTTTATTGGATTCGTGTCTTTCCCCGATTTATGTGGTAATCGAAACTGGATCGTGGATGGTTTAGAAAGTGGGTGCATTGTCTACCAAACTGTTCAGTGTGAAATGGATGACGATGACTGTAGTTTCGTCTAACTTGAAAGATGACCGAGTGCAGTTGTGTGTGGAACATTTGCATTCAACAGCGTATTAGTTTGTCTTGTACTTAAAATATGAAAATCTGAAATTTCTACTTAGTGGAAATCTTGATAACCATTTGAGAACTCTAATTTTTTAAAATATGCAAACAATTGAAACCTAATTGTAGAAGATTGCACAAGTGTATTCCTTCACCTCTCGCTACTCAGAGTCTACCAGACAAAATGATCGAAGGCAACTCTATCGTAGTTTGAACTCAAGAAGAAATCATTCGAAACCAAGTGTGCTTTCCAAAGTATTGCAATTACAAAAGTGACTTTGATCTATTCGAATAGTTCTATCGTAGTCTGAACTCAAGAAGAAATCATTCGAAACCAAGTGTGCTTTCTAAATTGTTGCAATCACAAAAGTGACTTCTATCTATTCGAATAGTTCTATTGTAGTCTGAACTCAAGAAGAAATCATTCGAAACCAAGTGTGCTTTCCAAAGTATTGCAATTACAAAAGTGACTTTGATCTATTCGAATAGTTCTATCGTAGTCTGAACTCAAGAAGAAATCATTCGAAACCAAGTGTGCTTTCCAAAGTATTGCAATTACAAAAGTGACTTTGATCTATTCGAATAGTTCTATCGTAGTCTGAACTCAAGAAGAAATCATTCGAAACCAAGTGTGCTTTCTAAATTGTTGCAATCACAAAAGTGACTTCTATCTATTCGAATAGTTCTATTGTAGTCTGAACTCAAGAAGAAATCATTCGAAACCAAGTGTGCTTTCCAAAGTATTGCAATTACAAAAGTGACTTTGATCTATTCGAATAGTTCTATCGTAGTCTGAACTCAAGAAGAAATCATTCGAAACCAAGTGTGCTTTCCAAAGTATTGCAATTACAAAAGTGACTTTGATCTATTCGAATAGTTTTATTGTACTCTGAACTCAAGAAGAAATCATTCGAAACCAAGTGTGTTTTCCAAATTGTTGCAATCACAAAAGTGACTTTGATCTATTCAAATAGTTCTGTCGTAGTCTGAACTCAGGAAGAAATCATTCGTGGAGTGTGCTTTTCAAAGTATTGCAATCACAAAAGTGACTTCGATCTATTCGAATAATTCTGTAGCTACCAAATTAAGCGACACAACGTTTGAGCAGTTGCAAAAGCGAAACAACACGATGGAACGATTGCACAGAGTGCGTTCCTCGATTGGGACGAGCGGAACAGTTCGGTTGGTGACCTTTCGAGTGATGTCATCGCTAATTGTTAGTCGATAATGATAACGAATGCCTCGTATCGAGAGGAAGCGTCGATTAACCTACTTTCCCGGGACATCGGCCACAGTGACACGTGATCCCGTTCCGTTTGGAGAATTATCGAGTTCTATTGGCCTTTGGGGAGGCGTGACCGTAATCGGATTGGCAATAATTAGTAATTGATGTTCGCGATGAGTCGCAAGAAGGTGTGGAACTCGATCATGCGCCGGAAGAGGAAGAATCACCTGGACCTGAGCAGCAAAGAGGACAGCGACTCGGGCAGCGTTTGTAAGTGTTAGGGTTCGACTGGTTTCCTTCGTTAACCCTTTGCACTCGAGGGGTTACTGTTTTCGACTGGTCTGGTAGTTCTAGTGTTAACAGTAGACAATTACGGTGTACTTATTTGTATGGAAAAGATCAAATTGTAAACTTCTTCGGGCCAAAAGGTGACGTTTACACGCGAAAGGGTTGAGATTCACGAAAATTAAGATTGGGCTAGAAACTGACGAACGTGAGAGAGGGAAAATGAATTTCAGTGGAGAAGAGGAGAAATGGTCTGTCTCCTTCAACTTTGCAGGCTTAGGCTGTGTTTCGATTAATGTCGATTGATATTGGTCTTTAATTACTGTTGACACTAGAACTACCGACGATTAAAGTGAACTTAGTTGCATGGAAGAGATCAAATTGAAAATTGCATGAAAAACTATCGAATACACAGAAAACAAATCTTCATTTACACCTTCTGCAGAAAATCATAGTAAATTTTGGAAACCTGGTAAAGTGAATTCATAAGAATAAAACCACCGATATTCCGATATAAGAATAATAATTACCGAATTCACGAATAATCATCATTCGTCATTTTAACTGGTTTGATAGTTCTAGTGTTAAAGATGCGACTAAATTTTTTTTTACGTAATTAAGAGAGGAAGAGACAAAATTAAAAACTCGATGTTTTTGATTCTTTTACGCTGGTTTTGGTTCAGAAATTGCGAAGAAGTGCCATTTTTAATTCTTACTGTGCATAATTTCCTTCTTCTTTTTAATTCTTTGCACTCGAGAAGTGATTAACCTCAAAGATTTTCAAGTGCAAAATATTTACTAAGATTCCTGAATATTAAACTTCATTTAGTTTAGTTAAGTCGTATACTAAAATTTACATATGCAACAATTTAAGCTCTGAGTTTGACTAATAAACAAATTGACTAAAGTCTGAAAATTCGTGGAACTATCATTTGACAACTAACAGTCGCCTCTCAAGCGCAAAGGGTTAATTCGCACTCGATTTCTCATCGATTACGAAGCTTTCGATTGTATAATACGTTTTTTCATGCTGAAACGATTTGCGAAATGATGTGTTATCCGTTTGCTGCTTATTTATTAGGTATGCAAATTAATTCGGTGCCTTTGCATTTAACGCTTTGTAATTTTTATACAAATTAAAATACCTTTTTTGCCCTATCGTGATTTGAAAGTAGCACTCTTCATTATAGCAATAATAGTTGACAATAGAGGATTAAGCAGCAACGAAAAATCATGTTACAGCACATTAGAACTGTTAAACTTTTAATTATACGAAAACATACATTAACAAATCTTTTTGGCCAATCCTTTTTCGCCGTAATATTGAAACGAAACGTTTGAAAAAGAAATACCATGGGAAATTATTAATAGGAATCTCTAATGGAGTTATTGCAGGGAAACAATGGTCTTTACTGATATAAGTGCAAGTGAATCACGTTTCCGTGAAAGTTTTTTGTTGACGCATCGTATTCACAGGATATGAAGGGATATCAAGCTCGTGCCACTTATCTCGAAGCATTAAACTTTTATTCCATTCATTGTTTAGAAAATTTAAAGTTCTCGATTGTAGCTTCCAAGTTAGTTACAAAAAAAGAAACTTTTTTATTATATTGTTTATTATATAATAAACAAATATCTGTTTTATGGTAAAATTATTATTTTTTCTAATTATTCAAGGTAAAGATATTTTTTTTACCAGAACTGTTAATTTATTAAGTATCGGACGAGTAAAAATAACTGACGAAAGCATCAAGAATAATAATGATATTAAAATGAGGTAATTAATACGTAGTTTTGATTTTTAAAATAGCAGACGTACAATAACACAGATATCGAATGAGTGGAGATTTAAAGTCGTTAAAGTCTCGAAAACTCGTTCCGTTTTAAGAGTTGAACTGTTCTCAGGAAGAGATCCGTAATTTAATTAAACATGAAAGTTGGGACCTGAAGCGCATTATTAACTTAAATTATTAAAGTTCCTAGACACGTATCTGTTCGAGTGTGTACTCTCATTTAAAATTATACAACGTGTCACAAAAATGTTCCAATTATCAAATTTAACTAATTACTATTTCTTTAGGATACATTTTTTTAAACTTTCATCGAATAATGGTTAAGCTTCAACTGACAAAATCCAGGTGCAATTGTTATAAGAATGAAAATTTAAATAAATTGTCTCAGATTTAATATTATAAAAATAGTCATGTTTGAAAAATTGATCTAAAATCAAAAAATATGTTTCCTATTTCTTTAACTATTTTCGTTAAAAATTATTCGTATCACAAAAATGTTCCAATTATCAAATTTAACTAATTACTATTTCTTTAGGATACATTTTTTTAAACTTTCATCGAATAATGGTTAAGCTTCAATTGACAAATTCCAGGTACAATTGTTATACGAATGAAAATTTAAATAAATTGTCTCAGATTTAATATTATAAAAATTTACCTAAAATCAGAATATTTATAAGTTTACTATTTCTTTGACTATTTTAAAGTACATGGTAATAATTCAGACGGTCCTAGTGTTCGCTGTCATATTTCTTCATCTTCTTTTCTTCAACATTTCCACTTTTCTCGTTCGATTCTTCTGCTGCTGTTTGCTTTGCGTGAAAATGATTCTACGCGCAATCGCGAAGCGACGTGACTGTTTAATAATCAGAAGGACGAGTTGTAAAAAAGCGTAATTTCCAAGCTGTTCGGTATTTTTGCGGAAATGAAAACCGCAGCCTGTTTGTCTCGCGTCATTAAACGCTATGTAGCCTTTCATCGTGTGTGCACGCGAATGTGTGTGCGTATGCGTGCGTTTTCACGCGCATGATTTCACTCGATGGTTTAGTATGAAACCAGCGGTTCTGTGACGTAAAGCATCGATGAAATTCCTGTTGCATGATCAAGTATTTGGAATATGCTCGGAATAATTCAAGCAGCACCGTTTTAATCACGTTTTATTCATCCTTCGTCTTTCAAACGGGTGTTCCTTTAAAATTAATGAGTTGAATCTTCTGAGACGTATTGGAAACATGAAATTTGTTTCATTTACTGTTTCATCAAATTTACACGCGTATCTATGCTTTGTTTTCTGTACAAAATTAACACTAGAACTACCGACAATCAAAGCGTACTTATTTGCACGGAAGAGATCACATTGGAAATTACATGAAAAAAATACGGAATACATAAGAAATAAATCTTTATTTATACCTTCTACGGAAAATCATAGGAAATTTTGGAAGCTTTACCACAGTGAATTTATAAGGTTGCTATAAGTAATCATCAACCAGTCATTTTGACTGCTGTGGTAGTTCTAGTGTTAAACTTAACGAAGCAGAATAATTGACTTTGTAACGTTAGTAATAGTAATTCCCATTGTTGAATTGAAATTAACCAAAGTCGCGGAGATGCGCAAAATGCTACGCGTGTTAGGGATGGGCAGCAAGGGTACTTGGATTAAATAAGAATAACTCGAGGTCCGCTTTCTATAAATTCCTCTCAATGACTCACTTTATTCTTCCTAGTCGTCCTTACACTCCTAGGTTCGGGGGTCGGTCCGAAAATTACCTGCCCCCGACCGGTACACCTTTAGGTAGGGAGGTACAAATTAAACAATGCTTTTTCCCAAATCCGACACCCACGTCTCGGTTCTAATTTAATAGAGGAAGGTTTCTTTATAAAATGTAAAAGGAATTTTAATCCAAAAACTCGAATGTACTATTAACACTAGATTTACGGACATTTTTTGTATATCTACTTTCAATATACATATACTATAAAATAAGGTATACATCAAACAGAATTTGAAATTGTAGAACTGAGAGGGAAATAGATTTAGGTATATTTGTATCGCTCCATCAATACAAGTTAGCAAAAATTGCTAGGAATAATAGTAATTGTATTATTATTAGCAGTACTACTATTATTACTATTAGTAGTTTTATTAATTGCACTTTTTACAATTTGCATTTTATTAATAGTTAAATTAACAACTATTATTATTAGTAGTAATAGTAATAGTAATTTTATTCATGAAATCTGAAACCCATGAAATTGATGGGTCCCATAAACCTAATGTTAAAACTAAGAAGCATGCGTATACAAGAAAATTGAATAAAAAAAGAAGGCTTTAGCATCTATGAAAAAATTCTATCCAGTTCCCCATGCAGATCCACCTAACTCCACTCCACCTTCCTTCCAGAACCATAAAAAAAAGTACGGTGAGCTCAAACAACCAACTTTACCCACCCCCGTCTCCCCAAACAAAATTAAACCCGCGGAACGCGTGAAATCTCCACTTCCGCTACCCCTCGTTTACAAATTTTACGATTTTCATGTTACACCATGGTGTGCCATAACTCAGCGGCCATCTTCCCTCGAATGCTTGAATTTTCCTCCGGTAAAACTTTCATTTTCCCGGCACACAACCCTTATCCCGTGAAACCGACGTCCAATGACGAGAGGGTTGAAAGGGGTTGGAAAGGGTAGAAGGGGTTCTGCGACATCTGCTGGAACATCGTACGGGAGGAGAAACGAATCGTGACGCGAGAAACAGCAATCGAAAGGGGTGCTCGTTGAACGCAGAAGGGGTGGTGAAATGGGGGTGGCGGGAAGGGGCGCGAGAAACGCCGACACCGAGGGATTTTAATTGAAACGTCCGTACATTTAATTAAAAATCACTGTCGACCGCGCTGAAACCGATGTCCGGCTGAGCTGACCTTCGGGGATCGATGGTGTGGTCGTTGATGATGCGTTGTTCGAGCAGATGCGAACGCTCTGCTAGTGGATTCTGCGGGATTCTGGGGGAGGAACAGGTGCCGTCGAGTGAAATGAAATTTGAGGGGCGAAAGGGTTTTGCAGGCGTTTTTCTGAGGAAATTAGTGAGATAGCATGGTTATGGTTTGGTTTTTAAATTTGAAAAAATCGATCTGAGATGTAGAAAGTTAACCCTGGTACATTTTTGGACTCATAACAATTGTGGTTAGAGTTGAGTTTGAAAGATCTTAGATAGAGTACAGGTTCGAGGTACCACCTTTAATGAATATTGGAGAAGCAATAAAATAGGAAATGCTTTGTTAATTATATGGGTGGCAGGATTGTGGTAAAATTTGAAAATTGTTGGTAAACCTAGAGTACTATTGTGGTAAAAATTGATTCAGAGTGGTGTTGAGAATTGCACCAAAGAATTCTGGAAGCATTTATAAGCGACAGCATGCCTTCGATAGATGCGCTTAACATGTTGCATACAATAAAAAATTAACCTCTACAGTAATGAAAGTGCCCGCTTACTTTACAATTATGAAAGTAACAAAATTGTTAAAAATTAAGCTTCCCATCAGCTCTTTAATCCTTTCAATTTTCTATAGATCGTCAAAAATTTAATTAATTTTTCCAATGCGTCAAACGCCACGTTGACTAACCTGAACAGTTCTTGATTTTATTACAATTCCTACAATCTCTCAACTCACCTGATCTGCACAAAAATCGAACCGGTTCTCCGTAGCCACCTAACACACACAAAACCTAACCTAAAATCACCACAAAATCAACATGTCCGCCAGAAAACGCGGACCTCGGTCGATCGTCTCTCGCTGCTCGTGGCGACTAATCGTTCCGGGGCTGAAAGATCGTGTTCCAGATACGCTTTCGCGCGAGGTCGAAGATAATGGATGAGGATAAGAGGGAGCGGGGTGGTAGAGGGAAGTCAGAGTAAAACAGCTAGGACGCGGTGGTTGACGCTTTGGTAACTGAAGGAGACAATGCTCTGGTCGGTGTAACGCGATCCCGTGTACTTCGGTTACACAGGGTATAACTTAACCGGCGGGGTATATACGCTTGCTTAATTGCGAGTGCAACGCCGCTGCTTGCTCGCCTCGAACTCGATTAGCCTTTTGCTGTACGGGTCTGCGCTAATTGCACCCGCGACGAAACGAGAATCCGGGGAACTGTATCGAGGACGAGCCTTTCGGGGCACGGGAAAATTCTCATTTGCATATTGACGCAACCCGTCCCGTTCCAATGGCGTTTAACGAGTTAAAGAATGAGATATTGTAGGAGCGAACAATTGTTCGATAGTTTTGCGGGTCGTGGTAATTTCTGTGAAATATCTCTGGAACAGATGCTTGTATATTTAGGGTTTCGTGATTTTTTTTTTAAATTTTCCCTGCTTTTAAATTGTGGAACAATTTTTCGTGAAGTTCTGAGATTAACTCAGAATAATTACGATTTTTTTGTATACACGTGTTACGCTAAGTTAGGATTGTAAAATCGAAAATCATTGTAAAATCATTGTAAGGGATGTGTATTGTTTTACGTTTCTTGAACACGATTATTTTATTTTCAATAGCAAATGGATAACAAAGTGCAGTCTATTTATATTAGATCTTTCTCCCATTATTTCTTATTGCCTCATACATTTTCTCAATTCAGTGTTCTTTTATTTTTAATAGCAAAGTGCAGTATACTTATATTGCATCTTTCTCAATTTAGTGTTCTATTCATTTTTGTGTTTGTCTATTCGAGTTCCAATCACACTATCGTTCCCTTCATCCTATTTATTTCATATTGTCCGCTGTTTCGAGTATAACACCCGACAAAAATCGCAGGAATCGTATCGGAATCATAAAAACCAGCATCATCCCGACTTTGCTCATATACTTTAACGACTCGTTCCAACCGTACGCATTAATTTTCACATAAAAACTGGGAAACGTTCGTCGGACCTTGTGCCCAACATCTTTGCCGTATTCCAGGTGGATAAAGCTAATAAACCGCGGTTTTACGAGTTATCCCGTCGATTGTGGGACCAGGGGTAATGACTCGCTTTGTTTCGACCGAGGTTTCCGCTTCCGCTTCCTTCCTCCTCGACTTCTCTCTCGCTCGACCGATCGCCGAGGCTCTCTGTTCGCCTCCAGACTCGACGTCTGTCGTTTTGCAAGAGGAAGTCCATTGCCTTTTTGTGGAAAACGCGCAGATGGTGAACAGCGACAGATTAATCCTTTCGCTTCGAGCACGCATACATGCGGCATTCAAATGTATTTTGTATTTTAACAATTTTGTATTTTAACAATTTTGTATTTTAACAATTTTGTATTTTAACAATTTTGTATTCTAATAATTTCGTATTTTAATAATTTTGTATTCTAATAATTTTATATTTTAATAATTTTGTATTCTAATAATTTTGTATTTTATTAATTTTATATTTTAATAATTTTGTATTCTAATAATTTCGTATTTTAATAATTTTGTATTCTAATAATTTTATATTTTAATAATTTTATATTTTTAAAATTTTGTGTTTTAATAATTTTATAAGTCTTCAAATTAAAAGCAATGATTGTTTTATTCAGCACAGTTGTTATTTAAGTCTTAAAAAAATGTCTACACCGAAACCACTCGTACTGTGCATATTTCTGACACAAGATTCCGTTCAATGACGATACTTCGGCGAACTGGACTGCCGTAGCGAAAGGGTTAACCTTTTGCACTTGAAAACTGACCCTGTGCCTTTAACGATTTCCAAGCACAAAACACTGATATTAGAGAAATCAATTTACTTATCTTAACGCTACTCGTTTAACTTAGTTAAGATTTTGAAGCATGACTATTTGCATTCGGAAACTTGTAAAATTGTTTTCGTTTGATTATCAGCAGTCATTCCTCGAGTGCAAAGGGTTAATAGGAAACGAATCGGGGAAAGGGTTAGGGATCGTAAAATTGTTATACCGTAGAAAGTAACGATCAAATTAACGCGAAGAGGAAGAAATTTGCCTCCTTATTGCGGTTCCGATAGAATAATGCGAGAAAAAGGCTAATTAAAGTCGAATAAATTATATGCGACAGAAAAATAGAAAGTTTCGCGTTATTTCGCAAAGAATAACGTAATTAGAATGTATCTGTACAAGAAAGAAAGCGTGCGTTTACTACTTTATTCTACTACATCAACAGATACACAAAACACATGTAGATTAATCACTTCACTGTCATACATGACAATCAGTAATCATTTGCCCAATTTCATTGAGCAATCACGTATAAAAAAAATTTTAATTACTTATAAATTTTTATTATGAATTTTGAAAATTCTTGTACAAATTTTATTTCAAATTGGGCACTATCACTACCTATCCCTGATAAAAATCAGTGTGAATTAACAACGTACGGTTAACAATATTAAGTAATTGTAATCATAGAGCAGTATCGATAACACTAGTTCACTTCAATCCCGAAGCAATATTGATAATACTAAATTATTTCAATCACGAGGATGTATTAACAGTACTGTATTACTCTAACCACGAATGAATGCTAGCAATATTAAATTATTCAAATCACGGAGCATTAACGAGACTAAATTACTTCAATCACAGAGAAGCATTAGCAAATACCGAATCATCCAAATTATGAAGGGACAATAAGAGTACTAAATTATTCCAATCGTGAACGGGATGAATCGTCAGCAATATTAAATTGTTTCTAATCGTGGAGGAATAACTTATCAGCGGTACTAAATTATTCTTGACCGCTGGAATTATTAACTCCAGGAAGAGAACAGTGAATCGAGCGTTGCGTTACAAGCAGTGAGCGGAATGGTGTTATCAGAGAGTGGGTTAGGCCCATCTTTTGCTCCTCCTACATTGTCGCATGACTCAACCTCCTTGTACGGCCAGCAAGAATACGCTGCACGCAGGAAGTGCAATGCAGTTACAACGTTGACGGTCTTTTCTCATTGCTTACTCATTCTAAATTCGTTCTTTAATTTTTTAACTGTTGTAATTCAGAAGGAATTCACGAAAACTCAGAATGAACTTCAAGTTTAAATTCCCATTAAACACCTGTATATTTTACACAACATGTCTGTTCAGTTCAGTATATTAACACTAGAGTTATCGACAATTAAAGTGTACTTATTTGCATGGAAGAGATGAAATTGAAAATTATATGAAAAAATACCGAATACATAGAATACAATTCTTTATTCATACCCGTTGCAGAGAATCATAGTAAATTTTGGAAGTTTTACTACAGTAAATTTATAAAGTTGCTATGAATAATCACCAATTGATCATTTTCACTTTCTGGTAGTTTTAGTGTAAAGCGTTCAGTGAATCATAAATGCGAGGCTACGTATTACAGTAAAGGCTCTAATAATATTGAAGATCTAATTTATTGCACAAGACTGAAAAGAATTCCTCAACAGTTTATGAATTTTGTGATACATGCCGAATTCCTAGTCTGATCTAGGTTTCCAAAGAAATACAAGGAGGTTGCAGTGAAGTGCATTGATATTGACGAAACGCGAAATATAACGAAATGGATGGAATAAAGAAACAAATCTCGGAGCAAATAAAGATTAAAAGGAAATGAATGCACGAGCCCCGGTCTGTAACCAAAATCGAGTATAATCAAACGCTACGAAATGGCAAAAAACAAGGATACGAACGAGATTTAAGGGATTACGTCAAGCATACAGTAAAATTGAAATAGTATATTAAGTACCTGCAATGCAAGAATACATTACATTCAAAACAATTAGTAGATCACGCAATAACTTATTCATACAAATGGATAAATCCAGTTGTTTGAATAAATTAATTAACGATATCATTAACCGCGGCGGACGGAGTGCGAACAAAAGTGAGAGATTACGGAAAAGTTAAAAAGAATCTAATAATTTAGTCAATCTCCAATCGGTTTAAGACCGGGAGCAAAAGTTTGCAAACTCTACATTGAATCGCGAACCATGCGTAGCTCTTAGCTTGACGTAGATTTCCAAAGAACATGAATTCTTTGGAAACCGACGTCAATTACCGAGTCTCACCTAGGGGAGGTGGCTACGCAACGAGCGAGACTCGTCCGAAATTCATTCTGCGTGTCTATAATTTACGACTCTAACGTTAAACGAATGATATGTGGTTGAAAGTGTTTAATAAAGTGTAGAATGAACTTCGGAATCACATGAAATTACAATGGCGAGCAACTCTAAGTGGCGGATATCGCATTCGAGGAAACGCTTGTTCAACTTAAAGCGAGTGCAAGAAAGTGAAGCTAATATGCACTTGAAAATTGTCGTGCATTGCAAAGGGATTTCGATACGGAAAACTAAGGTGGGACACTAATATCGCAACACTAAACTATATGCAATGATCGATTGATCATTAAAAAATGATCCGAAAACCACCCAAAGTGGGTGTTCGGTAATGAACGCGAGCAATGAAAAATCGCGACGCGACCGAAACCACCGAGTTCGCAATCGCTGGCCAACATCGTCGAACAGTGCACAACGCACTCTCATGCACTTAATAATTGCATGCCAAATGCGCTCTCGAGAGCCGCCCCCGCCTTCAACCGTGTCACGGCATCCATGCCGCGACTTACGCGGTCGCTGGGGCGACGCCATGGCGATAAAACTCACGGGGCCCAGCTAGGGTTCGAGCACGGCCCTACAGATGGATGCAACAGACCACCCCTGCCGACTAACTGATGCAAGAACGCTCCACAAACTGGCGGGGCGCCTCACAACTGCGACCAGTGGAAGGAGCATGCCGCTGTCCCCAACGCGTAGCGCCGAGACCCGTCCACCTGCAGCACCTAACCCTGGTCGAGAGCAACCACCGCTCCATCCGACACACGGCCGCAGTTCCCCGACTGGACACCGGTAGTCGCATCGCCATGACGCCGCCCCAACAACCGCGGCGCGAACATGGAATATCGTGCAACGATTGAGATTGGAGAAGACTCTCGAGAGCGTCTTACAGCAGCATGCAATTAAAAAGCGCATGTCGCACCACGGCGGCGAACGAGTGCGCCATGCAAAGCCCTCCGACACCGAACGATTGCGAAACTATATACGCGCGAGAACACTGAATTGTTCTTTGCGATACGACGACGGGGATCGAGTGAAAGTGAATCTTTCCGCTTTAAGTTGGACAAGATTTCCTTGCGCGAAAATCGCCTACACTAAAATGTACATGCTTATGCTACCTTATAGCTAACTTAAACCGAGTCGCACGCATCCCTCGTTGTCCTGTGTGGTGTACTGGAAACGCTTATACGTAGAATTAAGGGCTGGAAAGCTGGATGTGAAAATAAATGGGGGTTAGGGGGAAGGGGTTGTGGGCAATGCATTGATTTGGGTTGATCTCGAAATGCAAAAACGCATAGGAAAAGAGTTGAAGGAACAAGAACCCTCGGAACGGATTAGAACAAGAAGCATATGGACGAGCGAGCCCCGATGCGAAATCAGAATGGAATATAATGAAATGCGACAAAATGGCGAACGGCATAAGTTTCGAGCGGGGTATATCAGAGGAATAAAATTACATTAGCATTAGGATGAAATTAAATTAGTTAGTTAAATACCTGCAACATGAAAGTTAGTATATTACGCGATAACTTATTCGCACTAATGTATCGATCCAATAGTGCGAATAAGTTATTTGACGGTATCATAGAACGCGACGGACGGAGTACGAACAAAAGCTAGTGATTCTACAAAAGTTAAAAAGATTCTAATATTTCAGTCAATCTCCAATCGGTTTAAGACCGGGAGCAAAAATATGCAAACTCTAAATTGAATCGCGAACCATGCGTAGCTCTTAGCTTGACGTAGACTTCCAAAGATCGTGCATTCTTTGGAAGCCGACGTCAATTACCGAGTCTCACCTAGGGGAGGTGGCTACGCAACGAGCGAGACTCGTCCGAAATTCATTCTACGTGCCTATGATTTACGACTCTAACGTTAGATAAATGATAAGTGGTTGGAAGTGTTTAATAAAGTGCAGAATGAACTTCGGATTCACATGTGATCACAATGACGTTCAATCCTAAGTGGCGGATATCCTATTCAAGGATACGCTTGTCCAACTTAAAGCGAATGGAATAAAATGAAGCTAAAATGCACTTGAAAACTGTCGTGCACTGCAAACGGATTTCGATACGAAAAACTAAGATGTGACTCTAAAATCGCAACACTAAACTATATGCAATGATCGATTGATCATTAAAAAGTGATCCGAAAAGCACCCAAAGTGGGTGTTCGGTAGAAAACGCGAGCAATTAAGAATCGCGACGCGACCGAAACTACCGAGTTCGCAATCGCTGGCCAACATCGTCGAGCAGTGCACGACGCACTCTCATGCACTTAATAACGCCATGCTAAATGCACTCTCGCGAGCCGCCCCCGCCTTCGACCGTGCCACGATATCCATGCCGCGACTTACGCGGTCGCTGGAGCGACGCCATGGCGATAAAACTCACGGTGCCCAGATAGGGTTCGAGCACGGCCCTGCAGATGGATGCGGCCGTCCACCCCTGCCGACTAACGGATGAAGGAACGCGCCAACAACGGGTGACGCGCCCGACAACGGCGGCAAAGTGGAAGGAACCTGCCGTGGTCCCCAACGCGTAGCGCCGAGACCCGTCCACCTACAGGACCTAACTCTGGTCGGGAGCAACCACCGCTCCCTTCGACACAGAGCCGCAGTTCCCCGGCTGAACACCGGTAGTCGCATCGCCATGACGCCGCCCCAACAATCGCGGCGCGAACATGGAGTATCGTGACACGAGCGAGATTGGTGAAGACTCGCGAGAGCGTCTGACAGAAGCATGGAATTATTGAGCGCATGTCGCACCACGACGACGAGCGAGTGCGCCAAGCAAAGCCCTCCGACACCGAACGATTGCGAAACTATATACGCGCGAGAACATTGAATTGTTCTTTACGATCAAGCGGCGGGGGGTGGGGGTGGGAAAGCAAGTTTCTTCGCTTTAAGTTGGACAAGATTTCCTTGCAGGAAAATCGCCTACAATAAGATTAACATGCTTAAGCTAGCTTATGATTAATTAAAAGTACGTCGCACGCATCCCTCGTTGTCCTTCGAAGTGTATCGGAGCGCTCCGAGTAGGATTCAGGGCTGTAACCTTAACCCAACAAGAATAAGGGAAAGGGAGTTTTCCATGGAAAGCAATATCGGTGGGAAACGCAAAACAGAACGAAACGGCCGCAACCAAATGAACTGACCAGCGACGGAACAGAATGGAATCAGAGAGAGAGAGAGAGAGAGAGAGAGAGTAATGTAAGAGCCCCAGTACACGACCAGTACCACGAACGACAAAATACAATAGCATTCATAAGAGGGGGGGAAAGTTGAAGATGAAATTTTGCTAAATTTGGTATGAAATTAGATCGAGCAATTAAATATCTTAAATGGGAAAACAAATGTATACACCTGTAAAAAAAGTTTATACATTACGCGATAACTTGTTAATACAAATGGATCAATCCAATTTGTATGAATAAGTTATTTGACGGTATCATTGCACGCGACGGACGGAGTACGAACAAAAGCTAGTGATTGTGCAAAAGTTAGAAAGATTCTAATATTTCAATCAATCTCCAATCGGTTTAAGACCGGGAGCAAAAATATGAAAACTCTAAAAATTGAATCGCGGACCATGCGTAGCTCTTAGCTTGACGTAGATTTCCAAAGAACATGAATTCTTTGGAAACCGACGTCAATTACCGAGTCTCACCTAGGGGAGGTGGCTACGCAACGAGCGAGACTCGTCTGAAATTCATTGCATTATTGAATATTATTCTGTAATAATTATATATTGCAACGTATAAGTAGGCTAGTTTGTGATTGATTAAAAGTATGCTACTTTGTTTTGTAATTATCCCTGTTCTTGTCAAAATCGATTCATAGATATGTATTACAATGTGGGACAAATCAGAAACGACACTGATACAACAGGTTTAATTAGAACAAAGTATGATGAAATAAAATATTCGAGAATATTGAGGAACCCCATGAAATTGGAATTATGGAAGAATAAAGATCCAAAAGGCCACAATTTCTTGATTGAAGCAAAGTAAAGTAATTCTTGTAGAGTAAGATGAATCGGAATGGAATGAAGTAAACTCAAATATACGATGGAATATCATGGAATACAATAGAAAAAGTGAAAGTAAAACAAAATAAAATAGAATAGATTAATATGAAATACAATAAAATGTACATGGATTTTGTTAAATTTAACCAATTAATTAGAAAGTATGTGCAATGTGGTATATAGAATATCTATACCACTACGAATTGCTGAATCGAGGTAAAGGTGAAAGATCCAGAGTATCATAGAATATGATACGCGTATTATTTATTTATGTAAATCGAACGCCAAATACGGTGCAACGTATTCGGATGTACTGTGTTGCACGCATACAAAGCATAATGAAATCGTCAAGTACAAGTGACATTGTCCGTAAAATAATGAATTTTCAATTAATATTGTGTGTAGTATCTGGTAATGAAAATTTAATACAACTAAGTGTCACTTGTACTTGTCGATTTGAAAAAAAAAACATGCATTGGACAAACAACACAGTTAGCGAGCATAGTGACAAGATAATACAAAAACACTTGTATATACCAACTGATTGCTGAAAATCCTAATTAAAGACGATTAATAAAAATTAACATCCTAACTTGATTTTAACCTATCATTGTTTCGATCAAATTTTATATTTTAGTATGAAAAATTTATCAAAATAGAAAAAAGAATAAAATCTAATGCAAGATGTGACTATGATTCAATAATTCGAGAAGTATTTCATTATACTTTCAAGAGATTCCAAGATCAAAGTAAATTGTCTAATAATTTTGAACAGTTTCATTAATTATTTACTTTGATTTTAGAATCTACTTGTCGCGAAATGAAAATTCTTGTACTTCATTAGATTTTCCCGAAATAGCGTATGAATTGAATAAAATGAGAAACTGAACAAAATTTCAGAAACTCAAATACTTTTTCAATTTTTCAAGCTTGCGTTTATGTTACATAACAAGATTCTAACGCGTGAAGTACAAGAAATCCCTACACTAAGCTAAGAAATGTACCATAAGAATATAACACGCACGATTGCTATTGTACTAAAGTACAATAACATTCGTGATCACTATGCTCGCTAAAAAAAGTGATAAAATACAACCGGTCCCCGTGTCGTTTCGGACCTTTCATCCTACGACATGATTGGGGACCGGAGGAATCGTAAAGCATGCGACTCACCGATCGCAGAACATGTTTCGGTAGCTCGTATCCGCTCGCAATCGGCAGCAATCCTCGTGCCTCCTCTCGTTCGGATTACCAGCGTGTCCCAGCTCGTGCAGCACAATTGAATTTTCGTCCCTCCTTCCTGACTTGTGGCTGGAACCCTCGATTATGTCTCGTGCAGGAACTCAGTGATGATCCCCGTAGCAGACGGTGAAGAACACGATAACACACGCGTTAACGAACGGTAAAACACTCGCGGATACTCGCGGATACTCGCGAATACGCGTGAACACTCGCGAATGCGCGCGCAACATGTCAAGGTATGTTCGACAACATGTTGACAGATCGAAGTGCACGGTAAGCCGATCGGACAACGATTGAACGTCCGAGGTCGTCTCCGAGTTGCGCACTGTGGTAAAAATGCACTGGAGCATGAACTACCGTTTGGCCTTGTTTACTATAAACAGAAATACAAAATTCTGTTGTCTCGATCTGTTAGTTATAATTTATTGAATTTTAATCGTTTGATATAATAAATTATTCCGGCACTTGCTAGTCTTTATTGTTTAGTTAATTAATTTTTAAGTGTTCAGATGTGATCGTCTTTTAATGTAAATTTTAATTAACTAAAACGGGATTAGTAGTAAATATTTTGTGTTTATTATATTTCGACTAAATTATTTATAATTTTTGACTGTATTGAATGATTTGTTATAAATTCGATATTCTTTATATTATTTTTGTAATGTTTTATTGGATTATTTATAGTATATGAGCAAAACATGCGGAAAAGAATTTTTTAACGATTTGGAAATTGCTTTGAAACAAAAATTTGTGAGTTCTTTTTAAAAACCAATAGTTTATTGAATTTTTATTGTTTATACAATGAATTATTGATAACTATTGACGTTTAGGTTAAAAATATAGTCAATTTTTAATGCGAAATGCAATTATTCTGCGATTTGATCGTATTTAATGAATTTTTATCCGAATTATTCTCAGGTTTCGATAACTTTTAAATATCTGTCACCATCAAAATGCACCTTTGCAATACGATAAAAGTACCGTTAAAAAAGTAAAGAAGTCCTCTACTATTCCGTATTAATCAGAGCCGACAAAGATGCGACAAGATGGGCGATAAGAGGTGCGGCGCTTTCTAAACGGCGAACACGGGGAATTTAACAAAGAACAGCCGGCCGCGAATTACAACGCAAAGTCGAAGCTGTTTCTCATAGCAAACACAATGCAAATGGAAGTTAACTGTAACACGCGATGAGAAAAACGGGCGTGAATTCAATCGAATCACACCACACAAACACACACACATATGCATATACGTGCTTATAAGAGTTTACAGTAACGGATAAAAGTTTAAGACGAGAGGTTACTGTAAAACATTTCTCATAAATTAACACCAGATTTATGGACATTCCTTGTATATCTATTTCTAATATTTATATATTAAGAAATAGATATACATCAAACAGAATTTTAAATTGCACAACTGAGAGGGAAATAGATTTGGGTATATTTGCATTGCTCTATTAATCAAATTCAGCAAAATTTGCTAAGAATAATAGTAGCTATTTTTGCAAATTTTACTTATGAAGTCTACTGTTAATTTTACGTTTACGGACGTTTGTATATCTACTTCTAATATTCATATATTAAGGCATAGATATACATAAAAAAGGATCTGAAATTGCAGAACTGAGAGGGGAATAGATTTGGGTATATTTCTATCGTTCCATCAATAAAATTCAACAAAAATTATTAGGGATAATAATAATTGTTCTTGCAAACTTTGAAAATTTAATAATTGTTTTTTTAATCATTCTTTTTGCAAATTTTGCAAATTTAATAATTGTTTTTTAAATAATCCTTTTTGCAAATTTTGCAAATTTAATATTTGCTTTTTGCAAATCTTGCAAATTTAATAATTATGTTTTAAATAATTATTTTTGCAAATTTTTGAAGTCTGAAACCCGTCCAATTGACGGGTCCCGCAAGCCTACTGTTAATTAATGTACTTCCGTCGACTTAAACTTTTGTCCGCTATTGTAAGTGCGTCGGTGTGTTGCATATGCGCACGGTTACATCCGCGGTGCTCTTGCACCTCGAGTCAGATAGAGGCTTTACAGGCGTGTTTCCGTGTTTTGTGGCTCTTATCTGCGATTGTAACAGCGGCTCTCACTTTGGCCCAGCGCTAATGCTTTGTTCGCATGAACCGAGTGGGGCCCGGTGTAAATTAGGCGAGTGGTTTTTGTTGTGCGAAGCGAAACAATGCACCGTGTTCTTTTTTCTTGTTCGAGCGTCATGTTTTTTTTTTTGCTAGCTTCTCGTTCTTCTGGTTCGCGGCTTGGAAAGATCGAGGTTTTTCGTGAGGTTGTAATTAAGGCGGAATGAATCGGCCATTGTATAATGAAATTATGCCGATGAAAACACTAGATACGCGATTTCGCGTATCTTTCAATGCGTGTAACGATGTTACGTGCGAAACAACGGTATATAATAGTGTGAAACGTCGGTACGATCATTAAACATCTTCGGTGTAACAATAATAGTGTAATGATTGTTTGTTGTATCTCGAATTTAAGGGGTAGCTTTTCGATTCGTGAGGTAGAACGATTATGGTTCGATGAAGTCAGAATAAACAGGTGAAATTATTATATTATAAAAGTGTGTTTATGTAATATTATTCGTTGTGTCGTTAATAACTGCACAAGTTTAAGTACAGTGACTCCAAAAAGTATTCGTACTCTGTGTTACAAGGATGTTCACCTAATCCTGAAATGCTGATTTCAATGAAACTTTATGGGTGTACAGATCATAGTGTGTCCTGCATGGAGCAATTTTGTTTGGCGGCAAAATATTTTTTAAGGGGGCTGATAACGAACCTCAAAGTTTCAGCGATTTTTCACACTTTGAATGCATGCTTTTCTGGATTCTTTTTTTATGACAGGGCGATAGGGTATTAAAAATTAAAGATTTTCTGTTTGAAAGGTTTCGCTTCATCAAGTACCATTACTAAGTTATCTTTAAAAAATGAGAGAAAACTCAGAAACTTCAACGGTGGTTTCACCCCTTTAAAATGGCATTTAGATGAAAAGAAGAGATTAATTCATACGTATACTATTACGATCTACATACCCACAAAGTTTTATCAAACACTTTTAGTATATTATTTAACTAAACTAAATGACGTTTAATATTAAGCGAATCCTGGTAAGTATTTCGAATTTAAAAATTTTTGAAGTTAGTATCATTAGACGACTAACGGTCACCTCTCGAATGCAAAGGGTTAAAATGGCATTTAAATGAAAAGAAGAGATTAATTCATACGTATACTATTACGATCTACGTATCCACAAAGTTTTATCAAACACTTCTATCAGACTCAGAATTTCATGGTTAAACGAATTTATTTGTGACATAGTGTACGAATACTTTTTCGAGCCACTGTACGTATGCGTGTACAATTGTGTTGAATGTTAAGTGCTGTATAGAAAATAAGCATTATTATTCGCTACGCTATCTATCATACATAAGTGTACATAATTTCTGCTTGTTAAACATATTTTTTTTTTTTTTACTAAAACAACTTCAGTTTCTTGCTTTACATTGTCTTCGTTTTTGTTTCACGAATATTATAATGATCTTTCTTTTGCAATACTATATTATTATCGGATACTTCTGATTCTATTTAATTTATTCCGCTTGAGCACAAACATTGCATATCTCTTTTGTTCTTTCAAACAAACGTTTGCTTTATTTTAATCATTCTGATTGCGCTGGTGAGGTAATCGTGCTGAAATGATTGTGATGTTTATATAGCGCCGTTGCTAAGAAGGGTTTCCACCCTTCCAAGAAGAGGGTTGCAACAGAGACATACCTTGGATCCCGAATTGTCCTCGTTAAGCGAACACGATCCCAATCGCCTTATCGTGGAGTGTAAGTCGGTCATTAAGAACAATAGTTTGTTTATTCATTATTCTTTTCTTTTTTTTTTTTTTTTAATTATAAGTACGATACCCAGCTATCGATAGACCCGATAGTATCATACACTTTCATAGCTATACGTTCAAATGCTTCCCCCGTATATCCTTTATTCATCAAGTCGAGATTGCAACGTAAAGATTTTGTAATTGCATCGTATATCCTGTGATTTAGTTAACGTACAACTCCCTTACTTTCTCCTTAGCGTTACGATTAATTATTCATAGCGTAAACGTTTGCGTGATTCAACGTAATGAAGTTAAGTTATGGAAAGCATGCTGTAGTTGAGTATATTTGTTTGTGGTAGGATTATTATGTTTTGAATGTAGAAACAAACGTTGATATAGTTGAAATTAAATGTGCAAGAAATATACCTGCACATAAATATCGTCTAAAATATTTGAAGGAGACATCAATCTTACATTGTACTTCCAATATGAAAAGTATAAACGAATACAGGATAGAAGGGTACATTAACACGTTCGTCGCCCAGCGTGATTCAACTAAGTTTCTCGCTGGGCCTAAACTTGAATTGCATAGAAAACTGGGGTAAAAAGATATAAAAACAACAAAAATTTTAACTTTGTATTTTAATTTTATGTATTTTATATTTATATATATTATACTTCAATGCTTATTCCATTGAATTCCTGTTAAAATTCAAATTTAAAATCCTATTTAACTTTAAGAAAAAGAGCGTCAAACAAATATGGGAGACGTGGCGACGAACGTGTAATTAAAAACAAATAAGCAATTTTTGTTAAGTAAACTAGAAATCTATTTAAATGGAAAGTAACAAAAGTAATTAACACGTTCGTCGCCCAGCGTGATTCGGCTGAGTTTCTCGTTAGGCCCAAATCCGATTGCATAGAAAACTGGGGTAAAAAGATATAAAAACAGGAAAAATTTTAAGTTTTTATTTTTATTTTATGTATTTTATATTTATATATATTATACTTCAATACTTATTCCATTGAATTTCTTTTAAAATTCCAATTCAAAATCCTGTTTAACTTTAAGAAAAAGAACGTCACCCAAATATGTGTGACTTGGCGACGAACGTGTTAACACTATTCCGACGACAACCGGTTAAATGACCGTTTTTAAAATTTCGATTAGAATTTCATAGATACTGTGTAACTGAATCGCCTTTAAACTTTAGACTTTTCTCAAATATACGTATAATACATTTTTCAATATTCACTTCTTTCTTTATTGTTTATTTTCTGAGAGAAATTTATAGTCTGTCTAACGTGGAAATGTCGCGGTAGGAATAGGTATACTTGAAGTGTCGGTAGGAATAGTGTTAAATTGGAATTAAATGTGTCTTTCATGAGAAACTTGATTGGAACGTAGTTTCGTTTAAGTTGGAAAATATAATTGCTATCATCGATGATCTTTGTGAAATTAAAAGCACAAATGTTATACAACAACACGTGAAGCATCGAGAATATCCAATCTGAGAAATGAAAAGAAGGGAATAGAAAAAGGTTTATCAAGCAAAGTCATAAATAAATGTTACGTTCGTATGCAAATGTATTTGCCAATGTTTACGACTTCCTTCAACATTTCAAGACTCCAAAACTATATCTCATCCGCTGAACGTAAATTACAACTAGAGAAATTTATTCCCGTCTCAGCTTGCTGTTTCAAAAATCAACCACAGCATGTCACCGCTAAAAAGCTAGCCGATAAAACAACCCTTCCGTCGTTTCTCTTGCTTCAAAACAACTTCTTTGCTCGAATCGACAAACAGCACCGCGACCCAGTTTCGAATCCAGTAAAAACACCCAAAAAATCGACCAAAATCTCCCGTTTCCATCCTACGCTCCAAATTTTATCTTTTCGTCGTTTCGATGCTTCCTTCGAAGTAGAGGTTCTCAATCTAAGATCGATGATCTCTTAGTTATCGTAATTACTCTTACTTTTAACGTGTGAGTTTCATCGTGAACGTTCTCAACACTTATTCGTTGCAGTATAATTACAGTGTTATATTTTTTTAATAATTATAACATCAATTTTTGTGAAATGGGAGGAATTGACTCGAGGTTATTGTGATGGGTATTTAAAAGATATTAAAAATTCTAAACGCATCAGAATTAAAGTATAATTATCTCTATAAAGTATTCTATATTTATTATTATTTTACATTTCTGTATTTCGTATAAAGTATAAGAAATATTTTGACCTATTTTTCCATATTTCCTATTCCACATTTCACATCCTAACCTGCTTCTTTCTGTTGTATTACATCACGTCTTCTTTGTCCAATTAAAAATATATTTTTGATCGAATATAACGGGGATTCACAATTTTCTTAACCCTTTCGCTTCGGCAATCCAGTACGCCGAAGTACCGTCACTGTATAGAAACTCTCGTCAGAAATATGCACAGTGCGCGTAATTTTTCTAAGTCTTAAATAACAACTGTGCTTAATAAAACAATCGTTGCTCTAGTATAACAAGCATATTTACATTTTTAATATGAAAAGACCTACAAAATTATTATAATATAAAATTATTAAAATACAAAATTGTTAAAGTACAAAATTATTAAAATATAAAATACAAAATTAATAAAATATAAAATTCAAAATTATTAAAACAAAATTATTAAAATACAAAATTATAAAAATATAAAATACAAAATTAATAAAATATAAAATACAAAATTGTTAAAGTACAAAATTATTAAAATATAAAATACAAAAGTATAAAAATATAAAATATAAAATACAAAATTATTAAAATACAAAATACATTTGGGTGCCGCATATATGCGGCGCTCGATGCGAAAGGGTTAACCATCGTGAGCAAGGATCGTTGGTCGAAACAGGTTGAGAAACACTAACCCTAGGTGAACCAAGAAGAAGCGACATTGTAAATCGAAGGGTTGAATAGAGACAGCCATCGTCACCGTCTCTACGTTCTGAAACCGGGGAGTTTCCTTGGTCCACGGCGGCGTGGAAACAGTTTTTCGGCTGTTTACGCGAGAAGATCGCGCGTTTGGAGCCGAGCCAGCGATATTTTTACGCTGTTCCAGCCTCGATCGGCGGAAACTGGCGCAACGGAACCGCAATACGGACAGATTCTCCGTGGCGTTGCGGGAACAAGCCAAAGAGCTTCCTGGAATACGGATCTTCGCGCAGGGTGGGAAAGTCGGAAACGGAGGAAGAAGGAATTTTTCCCTGGCGTGGCATTAGTATTCCAGCAAACGTTGCTGACCTATATTCCTGGCCGTTTCGAATCGCGACGTCGATGGCGGACAGCCTTGGTCCGCTGACATTTTCGCGTTACACTTGGGCAAATGGGTTTTCCATGGACCCCTTTTTGGCTGGGATGTTACCGTGCAGTTAGCTTATAGTTGACCTGGTTTGCGGATGGCTCGAGATAATCTGTGTTGAATGGGGCGGTAATACTTGTTCTCTATCCAAAACTTTCTGTTATCCATTTGCACAGGACGCATATTTATTTTTTATTTTGTTTAATTGTAATCGTTATCAAACTATTCGGTTTGGGTTAGATTGGACAGCTAACTAACTGATTTGTTTCTATTATGGAAAAGTTTCTATCATTCTTCTGCATAGGATGCATATTTATTTTTTATTTTGTTTAAATGCGATCGTTATCAAAGTATTTGGTTTGGGTTAGATTGGACAGCTAACTGATTTGTTTCTGTT
>JAOPTO010002206.1:41542-102787 GCA_033822845.1 Tetrapedia diversipes | reverse complement strand
AGAGCTTCGTATTTATAAACGCTTGGACCTTGGGAACCGGTCTAGAAAGCAACGCGGTTTCGGCGGTAATTGGAAAGATTTCAATTACATCGATAAAATCTGCGTTCTCGTGAAAACTTGAAATTGAACAATTCAAGGTGTTAAAGAATTGCGAAAATTCGTAATAACAAAAATTGACGAATAATGTTCCTTTAGAACATTTATCAAATTCTAGGGAACTTTTTATTAATTTTTTTCCGCTTTTCAGCAACGTTATATTTTTCAACAATTTTTCTTGCATGTTCCATTAACCCTTTGATTGCTGAGTACTCTAGGTCGAAAATTTTTGCGTGGATAGCATTATTTGTACTCGTACACCAGTATTGTGTTGCAGTAAGTGAAAAATCGAACAACAGTTGCATATGAATACTGAATATTCCAAAAAACGGGAATAGCAATTGCTAATTAGAAAATAGTAACAAATTGCGTTACATTTTTCAACAATTTTTCTCACGCATTCCCTTAACCCTTTGAGTGCTAAATACTTTAGGTGGAAAAACTTTGCGTGGATACCATTATTTTTATTCGTACACTAGTATTGTGTTGCAATAAGTGAAAAATCGAACAACAGTTGCATATGAACACTGAATATTCCAAAAAACGGGAATAGCAACTGCCAATCATAGAATAGTAACAAATTGCCACATAGAGAGACAATACTGATAGTAAATTTCACCAGACGCACATATGCGTCAATAGCAGTCAAAGGATTAATTTCTTACCGAGTAACAATTTTTATAATTATTTCACGCGATTTTCTTCTCTCCCTTAAATACTCAAATTAACATTGTTATCGATACCGTACAATTTATGCAGTAGTAACATGTGCACAATGCACACGGTTACGTGTTACAGTTTAAACGTAAGGTAACAACGGGAACAATCAATGCGATTGAATGCACAATGCCATGAATAATGCCTGGCGAACGCTAGTTCGATTTTACAGTTCATAAAACAAACAGAAGCGTGGTGAAACGGTGCCCGGTAATTACTGCAACGGCAAAGCTGATTCTTGCGACCAATTTGCGCGAGAAGCTTTTATTTCGCGTTGGAAACGCAAAGTAGTAGCCTTGCCAGAGACAGAACAACCGAGGCGTATCGACTGGGACTTCGGTTTTTTTTTCCCTATTTTTCTTTTTGTTCGTCGAAGTTGGTAACAAGTATTGGCCGATTTTTAGAGCGACGAACAGAAAGCATTTGTTTCTTTTTTTTCTGAGAAAATCGGACACTCCGTTTGCAAGTTCCTAACGAATCTGCGCGACGAACAGATGCGATAGTAATGAGAATTTTTTCCTTCTATTTTTTTTTTCTTTTTAACTGTTTCTTAAACAAAGAAGAAATACTATGGACGAACAAAGCATTTCCGTTCAACACTGCAAACAGATTATCTGTTGCTTTTATCGCTATTCTGATGCAAAACGTTTATATTGTTAAGGCGATTATTTGCTAATTTAAATATTTAAGTAGAAGGTGCACGGTAATTGTTTACTTCTGAAATTTCATGTTTTTTGGGAGAAATAGGTGTTTCTAGGGCGGTGTTTCCCAACGTGGGGCCCACGCCCCACAGGGGAGCAATTCGAAAATGGACTCGACATGACTTTAACCCTTAAATCTGTATTAAAATTATTTGGAATTTGAATTTCAGTTTTTTATTATATGTTTTGAAATTTTACTTACTGTGTTTTGTTAACAATTTCATAGTGATTTATTCTTAGAACCTATCGTTTATGTTTCTTAAGTGAACAAATCAATTTTTTTTTGTTAAAAATTATGTATGTTACATAGGGGCAGGGGGGGCATAAAAGCTTTAGAAAGGTCAAATTGGTAAACACTGTTCTAGGACTTCTGTTATTGAATTTATTTATTTTAGAATAATAACGTTATAATATTGTTTATAAATTATAATATCTTTTACTTTTGTTCATTTTCGTCTTCGATAATTTTTTTCTATGTATTTCGTTTCATTATGATTCTAAACTCTTTCGTTTTGAAATGTTTCACGAGATTACGAAAATTTCAGGAACGTTTAACAACATCGTAACGGAAGGTCGCGGAAAGGTTTGTTAGGAGAGGGCATCGATCATTTCTTCATAATGAAGGATAATTTCGCGTAGCCGCAGAACAAGCTTCTGCGGTCGACCCTTAATTTTGTAACCGCGCATAATTCATTTATACCTTATCCGATATCTCTCCCATAATATTCCCGTGGAGTATTTGAATGTGTCCCGAGAAATTTTATTACCTTTACGATTATCATTATACCGTGTTACGGTCGATTTGCTTTAAAACGATTAACTACAAAATTTGCTTATTATGTATATCCTGCGGTTATTTAGTTCGAACGTTTACGCGATTACAGTAGCCGACAAAAGTTTAAGACGAAACGACAACGTAGAATACAGTTGTGTGTTCTGCAAATATCGTCTGTGCATTAATTTTTATTGTTATTATGGTAGAACACTATTTAGGTATGCAAATTAATTCGGTGCCTTTTTCGTGCAGAACCCACTTTTCCAACTTTTGAATTTTTCCCAACTGTAGTAAACGTTGCGATAAGCATTTATAAGTAACATATGGTTGCAACGCAAGTCCTTGTTTAATTTTTTCAAAAATTCTTAACAATTTCTTGCCTGTCCTGGACATGGTTTGTCCGATAGATTAAAATCTACGTTTCGAAATCTTTGAAACCACTCTTTGCACGTTTTATACGTCATATCATCATTACGAAAAGCGGAACAAATCATTGCTTTAGCTTCAGAAGCATTTTTGTTCGGTTCAAAAGCAAATGAATGCAGCGTCTCAGATACTCCTTGTCGAACGTCAAATTGTTTATTTTAGTTATTAGATGAAATTATGCCGAGTTGTCGTTAATTGTTTTAATGTTCCTTAGAGTATAACGCTGCTACTTTCAAATCACCATAGGTCAGAAAAGGTATTTTAATTTGAATGGAAGTTGCTAAGCATTAAATGCAAAGGCACCGAATTCATTTGCGCACCTAATATTAATTAGTACGGTATGCAAATTTTGTTTATCATGCTATTCCTTGTAAATTAGTTAGTTTAATTTCATGGACCCTTTGGTCTTAATCCTTTGCACTCAAGAGATGACTGTTAGTCGCCTAATGATACTAACTTCAAAAATTTTCAAATTCGAAATATTTACTAAGATTCGCCTATATTAAACGTCATTTAGTTTAATTAAGCGATATACTAAAATTTACATATATGACTATTTAACCTCTGAGCCTGCCTAATAAACAAACTAACTGAAGTCTGAAAATTTGCGAAACTATCATTTGGTAATTAACAGTCGCCTCTCGAGCGCAAAGGGTTAATTAATTAATAAGAAATAAAAGTTTGTATTCTATGCTAATGAATAAATAGTATTCTATCATAATGACAATAAAAATGAATAGATAAACAAACTAACCGAAGTCTGAAAATTTGCGAAACTATCATTTGGTAACTGTCACCTCTCGAGAGCAAAGAGATAATTAATTAATAAGAAATAAAAATATGTATTCTATGCTAATGAATAAATAGTATTCTATCATAATGACAATAAAAATGAATAGATAAACAAACTAACCGAAGTCTGAAAATTTGCGAAACTATCATTTGGTAACTGTCACCTCTCGAGCGCAAAGGGTTAATTAATTAATAAGAAATAAAAGTTTGTATTCTATGCTAATGAATAAATAGTATTCTATCATAATGACAATAAAAATGAATAGATAAACAAACTAACCGAAGTCTGAAAATTTGCGAAACTATCATTTGGTAACTGTCACCTCTCGAGAGCAAAGAGATAATTAATTAATAAGAAATAAAAATATGTATTCTATGCTAATGAATAAATAGTATTCTATCATAATGACAATAAAAATGAATAGATAAACAATATCTAGTAAAGCCTGAAAATTTGCGAAACTATCATTTGGTAATTAACAGTCGCCTCTCGAGCGCAAAGGGTTAAACTTTGAGTGACCACAGGGTTAAACCTAACAGACATCGGGGCCCGATTAAAAAAAGTTACGCGGGCGCGCATAATTTTTAAACAAACGTCCTCGATAAAATTACACGCCTCGATAAAAGGACGTAAACGGACGGCAAGAAATTTCACACAAATGACTTCTCACGAAATTACCAGCATGCGTTGCCGTGCGCGAGGTAAATTGCTTTTAATGTACCGCGGGATGACCGTCAACTCGATTACGACGGCGAACTCGAGGCAATGGTAAAAGTTTCGGCTCGTAATAATGATTATGCCACGTGTATTAACCCGTCCCCGAATGGCCGAGCTTATAATTATCGCTTATCGAGCATCGTGCACCGAAGAATGTCAAATTGGGCGCCGGTTTTTGTTTCTGCTGGCCACGGATCCGTTTCACGGGTGAGCCAATAATGACCGGCTCACGGTTTTCATGCCGCACCAAGCGGCCCACCTAACGACCATTGATTATACGAGTTTTAGCATGCGAACAGCCGGGTTTATGAAATAATAAGAGCTCTTTCTGTTTCTGACATTATGAAACGCTCCCGAGCGTTTGACGTGGACTAATGAAACTGGTTCATTCGGAAATTTGTGTGCCGAATTTTTAACCTTCTCGTGCGTTTCGAGTACCGAGGCGGCGTTTAACGTGGTTATTTTTGTAAACGGTGTTCGCGCACGGTGGAACGTTCACAAAGTAAACTTTTTCACGTGTTTTCTTCTCGCTGTTTTTCATTTCGATCACACTTCCTGGAAACTGAAAAAGTGTACACGGTTCTTTGAACGGACGGATGCATTTTTCTTTTCAAAGCCTCCGGAATTTAATAATAAATTTAACAAGGTGAACAGTTTAATTACTGAAAGATTTAAATACTGAGGAAATGTGTGCTGTTTTTTTTAATTTTTATGACCTTTTGATGATTATAGTAGGCATACGTTTAGAATTTAATTATAAATTACTTAGGATTAAGCATTTAATTGACAGTTAAAATAAAATAAACGCCCCATGGATAAGAACTTTATCTCATATAACCGTATTTTTTATTATTTTTTTTTTTTCGTTATATGTTTAGAATAATAAAAATATATTCGTACATTCGTACAATATGTAATAATAAATAATATAGAATATTTTCTTAACGTCCTAAGCATAGCATGCGATTTCAACATGGCGATCAACGTGTTAAATGATGAAATCAATATCCATGCTTTTAACACTTTATCGACCGCATAACTTATTACATACGCACTCCCGATCGACTCATTTTGGCGTGGATACATCGCTAATGAATTGATTACAATGATTTTCTTCGCGTAATTGATAATTTAACCCTTTGCACTCGAGAGGTGACCGTTAGTCGTTTAATGATACTAACTTCAACAATTTTCAAATTCGAAATATTTACTATGATTCACGTATATTAAACTTCATTTATTATATTTAATTAATTAATATTAATATTCTAATTAATATAATTATAATATTGATTAATATTATTAATTAATATTAATATTAATTAATATTAGTTAAGTCGTATATTAAAATTTACATATATGACTATTTAACGTCCGGGTCTGAACTAACGTCTGAAAATTTGCGAAACTATCATATGCTAGGATTACGATGTCCCACGAGAGGGAACAGCTGAGTGCAAAGGGTTAATATCTCTTTACAGTATACATACGATATCGTTCGAAACAGACATCTTCGTGTAAGGAAACATTACAAAATTTACAGACTAATTGTAAGCATCTAAAAGCCGATTAATAGGCTTCCGGTCGATAAAGTGTTAACTTTCCCAATCGACAGTGTACCCGCGACGTCGGACGATTTTCCAAAGAAAACGGATCGACGGTTCTTTCACTGTTCGATTGAAAGGGACGATGAAACGAATCGCGAAACGAATTCGTTCGCTTCTTCAGCCATTCGTTGTCTCGATTTAGCACGCGCGCGAACCCGCGTGTCGGTTTAGCGATAGAAAGCCACCCACGAGTGGCACTCGACCCGGCTTTCGCCGCGAAAACCAGGGTAACTTCGCTTTTTCGCGGCACTCGTTAAACTTGCCCCAGATTTCGAGTGTTGTCTCGGCGCTTGGACAATACTCCGCGGATTCCAAGCAATTTTTGCGGGCAAATAGGCCGGGGGAACGTGATCGATCGCACCGATGCCCATGAGGATGTTTGAGCACGTAGAGAGACTTCTTTTGATTCGCGATAATCATTGGTTCGCTTTGGAAACAGCGAAGCAGGAGTTCGAAGTTAAACAAGATTCTGTTGTTAACGCTTCACCGACCAGGACCCTATTAACATTTAGTGAACGCTGTCCATGGTGTATTAAGAATTTTATTAAAAATTGAACTTTGGAGAAGCAGAAAATGTATTTGACGAACTGTGAACAGCAATAGTTCAAGGCTGACTAATAACAAAAGTAAATAGAATCGATGGCGGAGTTTTGTTAAGGAATTAGGAACTAGTGTCGAATTATTTAAAAAATTGTAGTTTGGAAAAGCACAATATGCATTTGACGAACTGTGAACAACAATAGTTCAAAATTGACTACTAACAAAAGTAAATAGAATCGATGGCGGCGTTTTGTTAAGGAATTAGGAACTAGTGTTGAATTATTTAAAAAATTGTACTTTAGAAGAGTAGAAAATGCATTTGACGAACTGTGAACAACAGTAGTTCAAAACTGACTACTAACAAAAGTAAATAGAATCAATGGCAATCCTTGTTGCGGAAAAAATGAGAAATCTCGGCATTTGATTGACTAAGTGATAAAAGGCAAAATATCTTTAGCTTTTTAGCTTTAACTTATATATTTACTGGGGATTATATTTATTATAATCTTTGAAAGAAACAAAGAAGAGATTGTAGTAGAGAGGGTTTTGTTATTCTTGTATTATTGCGCAGGTTTTAATATATTTAGAAAATGGATATAATCTTTAAGGTAAAAATAGGTGTACCTAGTCCTCGCCTATGATAAATATAGTAATTATCATGCTGCATAGGGGTGATATTGATTTAATGCTATTTCTAAACTTACCCGAAGATTAACTCATTATACTATGTTTATTATGATACACGATCCTGACTATTAAAAAGATGAAGGAAATTATGCACACGTAGTGTGCCTACAGTAAGAATTAAAAATGGCACTTTTTCACAGTTTCTAAACTAAAACCAGCGTAAAAGAATCAAAAACCTCGATCTTTTCAATTTTGTCTCTCCCTCTCTTAATTACGTAAAATAAAATTTAGTCGCATCTTTAACACTAGAACTATCAGAACAATCAAAATGACCAATTGGTGATTATTCATAGCAATCTAATAAATTCACTGTGGTAAAGCTTCCAAAGTTTACTATGATTATCCGTAGAAGATATAAATAAAGATTAGTTTTCTATAATCTTCCATGCAATTAAGCACACTTTAATCGTTGGTAGTTCTAGTGTCAACAGTAATTAAACACCAATATCAATCGAAATTAATCAGAACACAGCCTAAGCCTGCAAAGTCGAAGGAGACAGACCATTTCTCCTCTCCTCCACTGAAATTCATTCTCCCTTTCTCACGTTCGCAAGTTTCTAACCCAGTCTTAATTTTCGCGAGTCTCAACCCTTTCGCGCGTAAACGTCACCTTTTGGCCCGACGAAGTTTCGCGTGAAACGGGTCGGTCCTCGAAGTTTCGTGAAACGTCACAGCTTTGTTGCGTAAGTTTCGCTCGCATGGAAATTGGCCGCTGGCATCGGTCCCTGGGAGAACCGTCGTGACGATTTCATTCACAGAGTAACTTCAGACGAAGAAGTTTTGGCCCGCTACCTCTTCCTCGTGGAAAACGGAATTCGACTGCCGTGCGTTTCTCTCCCTCTCTCTCTCTCTCAGAATGAACGTTTCGGTTTTACGTAACGCGAGGCTCGAACAATGGCACTTTATTCATGTTTTAGCGTATGCACGTTGCACGAGGTGTAATGTAATATACAGATGGTTGTACAATGGATGGTATAATAGAGCGCGAGGTTGCTCTATTATTCTATTAAAGCGAATTTCGCGTTCAGAGGTCTTTCCGCTGAAACGTGCAGCGCGATTGTTCCGTGACATCGATTGAAACGATTTTTTTTGTTTTGTTTTTAGACTAGTGAAGTTTGTGAAATTCGGAAGTTTATTCGAAATGTGGTGCCTTTGTGCTTCGCTAGATATTAACGCTTGATAATTACACCGGTTCGATGTTCAGAGACTAATCAATTAGGCAGTTGTTGAATACAAACAACAAAAATCTTTCGTTTTAATTTCACGATTCATGTTTGGGGTCGATATTGATGCGAGATCAATATATCGACTCTCGGAATCTTCTCGTTTTTAATAATTTAAAGTTTACTCTTAACGAAGAGATCGATATTGCGAGTTGTCAAATTGATTGAACGACGAAGTTAGTAAGTTACTGGTTAATACTTATGCAGCTGTTTGTGCTTGTTTTCTGCTGTATTTTCCTTTTTTTTTTCTTCGTGTTAATCAGGTGATTATAGCGCCGTTCCTGTTTGTGGTCCAAACTTATCAACGAAGAGGGATAATTGGTGTTACCTAGGGAGGTAGTAATTAAAATATTTAATTACTTGAGATAAGGGGAGGAAAATTTTTTAAAAAATTCCCATTAGCTTGTCTTGTGCTTTATTTTCCAGAAATTTCACGATATTCATACAAAAGGTTATAGCTAGACCCCAACCAATCACAATAGTTTAAAATGTTATAGGAAAGAGGGCTGGTCACCAAATACTCGCGGCTGACATGCAGATATACCCTTAGCTAGGGTAGTTGAATCACAAATATATAATATTGTTTAAAAAAGAACACCACTAAATCTAAAAATCTAATTTAGAACGTAACAATTCAATCACATCAATGTAATAATGTTTAACATAATATTGTATAATACAACATCGTGTAATTTATCTAACAAAGCTATAATTTTTGCTCTCTAAGCGTACAATTTGATTCGTTCGATCAATTTTTGTTCGTCTCATTGCTATCGTCGCGCAAGTGTCTATCTGTGCTTCGTGCAACGTTCAACCCCTGAAGAAACTTCAGGCAACCCTCGCTGCACCCCCCTCGTGTTCCCGGAGTGTCTCGAAACGATATTGCGGCGGGCCACGCAGCCGGTGAGCATTGTTAACTTGTATTTATGACACGGCATGGCCGGGAGCCAGGTTAATGCGCCAAAGTTACGTGGCGGCGTGTCATCGGCCGTGGATGCGGGCGCAGAAGTGGTATCGGGGCCAGTGGTGTGTGTACACAGGGGCTCGTAAAATCGTTTCACGCCGATACAGAACGTGTAACAGAAGATTCTAAGTGGAACGACCTGCAGACGTTTCACCATTAACGATCTAACTTGCAACGCGACGAACGTTTGCGACGATTTTTCGAGAAACTGTATCTGTGGATTTTCGTCCGAGTTAGGGAAGCTTAAATATCGTGGAAAATTTGCAGCCTGAAAATTTGTGATAGAAAATAGGAAACTGAAGTGTAATTACGTTAGATTAGTAATTCCAGTTGAAAAGCAGTTGGGATAAATAAATTAGATTGTTGAAGATTTTTTACTTCAGGACTAATTACCTAACTTTATCTGAAGGATTGAAAAAACACGAGATGAGGTATATTAGGATTAGATATTCTAGGAGAGCAGTATTACTGAGCTGAAAATTTGTATGCAAATTCATATTTCTAAAAATTTGCGATAGAAAATAGGAAACTGAAGTGTAATGACGTTAGATTAGTAATTCCAGTTGAAAAGCAGTTGGGATAAATAAATTAGATTGTTGAAGATTTTTTACTTCAGGACTAATTACCTAACTTTATCTGAAAGATTGAGAAAACACGAGATGAGGTATATTAGGATTAGATATTCTAGGAGAGCAGTATTACTGAGCTGCAAATTTATATGCAAATTCATATTTTTAGAAATTCGCGATAGGAAATAGGAAAACTGAAGTGTAATTACGTTAGATTAGTAATACCACTTGAAAATATTTGGGACAAATAAATTAGATTGTTGAAGATTTTTTATATTAGGATTAGATATTCTAGGAGAGCAGTATTACCGAGCTGCAAATTTGTATGCAAATTCATATTTTTAGAAACGCGAAGAAAAATTTAGAGAGACACCTGTTTTATTATTTAAATACTATAATGTGTACTTTACTCAAGATACTTTTGGGACATCTAAATTTTCTATAAATGCGAAAGGGATGATGGTATGTACAGATACGCGATTAAATTGTTTGGGAACGTTAAATACATCATGTAACCGATCTTCCTGAGTCGTTTGAACTTTCGCTCATTTGCGTTGCTCCATTTGCAACTGGAGCACGCGTTATCCTATCGAGCTTCCACCTTGTTGTTCCTTCTGGCCTCCCTCCGTGGAGACGTGAAACGCGAAGGTAATTTCGTAGGTGTCAACGGGTCAAGTGCTGAAGCAATGACGAACCAGCAGGAAGAGAGCACTTAGGGTGGAATAATAAGGAACCTCGTTACAGTAACAACGAACCCTGAGTCCGCAGAAAATGTCGTCCAATAGTGGAGGAAGTCACGGTTAATTGTAGCCGCTCCTATTTATTAGTATTTTCGAATGAATATATTATTATTGTCGTGCATAACGTTTCAAAATTCTTTTGAATAAAATAGAACTGAAATCCTAGTTCTTGGGAAAAAATAGGAATAGTAAATTAAGCAGTAATAAATAGAAATAGTAAATAAATGAGAAAACAATGTGAAAGTTTCTATTGATGGTACTTTATTTTTGTCAAGGTTTATTTCAAGAAATTGATATCTAAAGAGCTGGGCTTCTTTTATTTTTAACCTTCGCTGCTTTATTAGATCGCTCTGTATATTTTTCAATAATCCCAAGAAAAATGGATGCTCGCGTATTGAAAACAAGGACAGTGTTATTAAAAATCTAGGACACTTTTTCTCGATTGATTTTATTATATTTATAAACCGATGAAGGAAGTTTACATAAATCTGCGTCCTTGGATTAACTTACCTTTTTCAGCTATAATTGGTTTGCAAGTAAACAGGTTATATCATTCAACATGCCATTCTAACGCAAGGGAAAAGAATTCGAAATAGAAGATGCCTAACCGAAGGTCAAACAAAATTTAGCTTTCGATTATGTTTAAATATTTTATCTACTGATCGTATCTAAATATTAGACTTAACGTCCATTTAAAAGGTAACTGTTCTATTATTCGTAAAGTCACTTATCTGAACACGTTTGCCTTCGTATTAGTTCATATATTGGACACTCTACAGTAGGTATCGCTTGAGTTGAATTTATTTTGAAGTAAGATCAAAACGTCAAAATCTCAATTCACTGTGTCCTCTGTGATTGACAATAACCTCAAAACAAACCATTAACCTTCTCAATGTTCATTTAAATAAATTACATTTATGTTAGATACAAACGATCGTACGTCTTTCCTTGTTTTTTCAATTAAAAACAACGAAGACACATGTACAGTCGTGCGACAAAATGTCGTTCGTCTACATCAAGCCTTGGTTTAAGAAAAAATAACTTTTCCATTATTCGAAATTTTCTATCCGAACCACTTTTGACTTCCTATTGCTTCACACATGGAAATCTGTACTGTGTAAGTGAATATATTTTGAAATAAAAGCAAAGCAGTAAAATCACCATCAACTGTTATCCACTGTGATTGACATAACATAATAACCTGAAAAGCGGACCAAGCTAAATAAAAACTGCAAGAAAGAAACCACAACCCCCAGCCGTCGCAGCAATCTTTCACCGTTTACCTAGCGTTTGAAATTGCTATTAAAGCAAGCAACCCCCGCGTTTATTAACATGCCCTCCGCGTCGCTCGAAACCAGGGGATCCGTTTCAAGTAAACCAACACGCTCTCTTAAGGGGGATATTCGGTTACGGCGGGGCGGACAGGCGGCCGTGGAAGCGTTCGAGAAGAAGTTTCGCCCTCTTTCTCTGCGACTCGCTCCAGTGCATGTCCCCACGAGAATAAAAGCACGATAACCCGCGTCGTGTCGTGTCGCGAGCGAGACGCGACAAGAGGAGAGTGTGCAGAAACGGTTCTCGCCGAATTTGGCCCTCTGTCTGTCCCGTGTCAAACTTGCAAGTGGCCGTTCCCGTTCGTGTCTCTTCCGTTGGGTGTACCCAATGGTACACTTCAACTTTGTAGATCCAAGAAAAAGACTCCTTACGATAGACACATATGGGGTCAAACTTGGTCTTCTTCACCCATATTTAAATGACGTTGTGAGGCTGATGAAATTGTCTTACTTGTCTGCGACTCTTTGTGGTGGAGTGATTCGCACTCAACATTGTCAGTGTTAGGCACAAGCCTGAGTATGGCAAAGCTAGCCTTCGTGGCTGAGTAAGCTCAAAACACAGTAGACAAACTTGGATTTTTGCAAACAACTACAGCAATTCATGAATAAATATTCTTTCCAACAGACAAACTAATTTTCGGGTCTGTCCTGTTGGGTGTGTCTAATGGTACACTTCAACTTTGTAGATCCAAGAAAAAGACTCCTTACGATAGACACATATGGGGTCAAACTTGGTCTTCTTCACCCATATTTAAATGACGTTGTGAGGCTGATGAAATTGTCTTACTTGTCTGCGACTCTTTATGGTGGAGTGATTCACACTCAACATCGTCAGTGTTAGGCACAAGCCTTGGTACGGCAGAACTAGCCTTCGCGGCATAGAAAACTTAAAACACACAATAGACAAACTTGGATTTTTGCAAACAACTACAGCAATTCATGAATAAATATTCTTTCCAACAGACAAACGAAAAGGTTGTTGTATGCCAACGCATAATATTATTTTAAGTTAAGACTACCTACTCATCCTCCAGTAAACATCCTACAATCCTTTCCCCGATAACCAATGATTTCACCCTCACGAGTCATCTCCGAACCTGGTTCGTAACACCTCATCCCTTACTAACCCAAGATAACCCCTACCTCTCTATTTTAACCCTTTGCATTCGAAAGGTGACTGTTAGTCACCAAATGATAGTTTCGTAAATTCTCAGACTTTAGTTAGTTTGTTTATTAGTCAGACTCACAGGTTAAATAGTCATATATATAAATTTTAGTATATCTCTTAACTAAACCAAATGACGTATAATATAGGCGAATCTTAGTAAATATTTCGAATTTGAACATTTTTGAAGTTAATAATATTAGACGATTAACTGTCACCTCTCGAGTGCAAAGGGTTAAAGTTTATAAAAGTCCCGAATTATCCCGTGGAAAAAAAACAATTTGAGTCGTCTTAGGACGTACGTCTTCACCGAATACTCTCCGATTGCGAAATAAAAACTTTCGTCCTTTATTTCGTTCGAAATTGCATTCTTTTTATATATAAAAATAACCTGCAACCTGTAGCGAAGTACAACAGGGTGAGAATATTTCCACGCTCGTGTTCACCATTATCGCAGTCAATTTTTCCGTTACAATTCGGGACAAGATCGAAGGGGCAATTTCGGGAATTGCGTAACTCGGGGACGAAGATTCTTCCTGTACACGATGCGCACCGTTTATCAAGCGCATCCACACGATCCGCCCGACGAACTTCGCTTGTTTCGTTTTGCTTTTATCGAGGAGGGATCGATCCCTGGTCGTCCCGTGCCTTGTTTTTGCGAACTTTCTTGCGCGGACCAGGGAGAGAGCCTCGAACGAATACAATGTTTGAACGGTTTCTGTCTTGCCCGGTATCCATTTTGTTTCACCACTGTTCTGTTTGAATTACCAAGTCGTTGGGAAAGAAAGTAGAAACGGAAACTGGTGAATATCAATTATTAAATAACACAGGAAAGAAATACTGAAATTCTAACCTATACTTCTGACTATTCTTTTTTTTTTCTAATAAGTAACATATAATTCTAAATGCAAAAAGAGTGTGAAAAGAATTTTAAGTAAATATCTGTTAAATGATTTATACTTTTGATTTTGATGATTTGCAAACATATTATAAAGGGCGTTATTTAGAACAATTTTTTTTCTTAGGAAAAGAATTATTTAGATTAATGTTTTTTATAAGATATTTGAAAGTCATCAAAGTTGGCAGTGGAGACCATTTAACAGACAATTATCAACAATTATAGTGTGTATAAAAGGAATTTTTATGTGTTCTTAACATTTCTAGATCGTCATTTTTTGGTCACTGAAAGTCCTCCTTTTCTTTGGTCTTTTTCAAAGCTAAATGCACCAATTTAATTATTATTCTGTTTCGTCTAAATTTTCCGCTGTAAGATGCACAGAAGTGCCTTCGATGGGTCTCATCTGAATGACTCTAGCGTCTGGCCAACGAAAGGAGCCACTGCGATAGCCATTACACCCATTTCTAAAAATAATACGCTTGTCGTGCGCTGCTATAAGCGCAACAGTCTCGCGTGTGGCGCGTCTGCCACAGTAAAGGGTGGAAACGAGCAAAAGGAGGGCGCAGAAACGCAGAGATGGGATCAAGCATATTAGAAGTGAGTTTACTAACACGATAGCTTGACTTAGGAAACCAGATATATACATATACAGCGGTGACTTGCGATAGGTTAGCACTTTGTCGTTACAGTGGAACCAGTACAAGTACACTTCATTATGAAAACACGAAAGTACTTACGGATACGTGCTCGAACCTTACAGGAACTCGTTTAGTTCTCGAATGCTTTGCAAGTACGTAGAATAATTAACGAGTAGCGTATTATATTTAACTTAATCGTATTTTTATTCACTTGTACCATTTTAACAACTGCAAAGCAAAACTTTTATATCGATGTTAACTTAAGCATTTGTAAAGATCTTAAACTTAATCTTTCACTTGTAATATTAAAATTCTAAAACTGTAGCGTTAAAATTGATTTAAATTTATGAATATGCATTTCAATTCGATCTTATCCCTAGCTGTAAGTAATTTTCCATAAAGTAAAGTGTTTTTACCAGAAATTGATCCAGATTCGTGAATGCAAATTAATCCTGAGTAATATTTAAATCCAGTGGTAGATTTAGATACAGGCTGACTAAGCAATAGGTATAGGCTTTCCTCTACGTTAAAAGTTTCTTAGGAAGATTAATAAATTTTCACACAAGTGAAATGTTTTCAAACCTAATATTCCAAATGTTCACGATCCCTCTCCCTCACTTTTCTTTTTATTGTCGACGGTAAAAGTATGATAACCTAAGGTGGCAAAAACTAAAATCCACCCTTGTTCAAATTCCACAAAATACAAAATTCCTATACTTGAAATTAACTAAAATTTGTAAGCAAGTATTCAAGTTGATCCCATCGGTAGCAGATTGGCGCGTCAAAGTCGCTTGGTGGGTAAAGTGCAGGGAAAGATAAATTGTGTCCACTTATCCGAGGCTGTCCCTTCGCGAGAAACCGAGGGGAAGGTCGAATTAACGCGAATGTAAATACTCGCAGCTGCCATTCCCGCGGTTCACACGCGCCACGCGGACCAGAAATTGCCGCGATTAACGTCTTCCTCCGAGAGGGACGAGTTCTCTTAACGTCCAGGTCGATTTCGCGACGATAAAAATCGCGAAACACCTGAATCGTCGCGATTTATACCGACCAGTTCCCCCCTTGCATTCACCACTTCGAGGCGGACTCTGTTTGCCGGAGGCTTCTTTTTTCGCCTCCCTGGCTGAACCACGTTTCGCGTAGTCTTCTACGAGCTAGTGCCTGGTTCACTCAGGAACACAGTTAGTCGAAGGTGATACAGCGAGGCCATAAACTAATTTTGTAGCTGAGAACCACGCTAACCTAAACTCATTTCTTTTCGAAACTGCTTTCGAATCTATGCTACCTATACTCTATAAATTGGTATGTGTAGAGTTTTCGATAAAAGTTTTGAAAAATCTGAAACCAGAAGGAGGGATATTGTTTAACCGTTTGAGTGCCACGCGTCTTTGCAGTTTCCCAGTCCAAAAGTGCCAAGGAGCGTTTTTTCGCTTGTCTTGTTCCCCCTCAAAAAATGCCAAGCGGCGCGATAGCGCTTGTTTTGTTTCCTCTCCATAAATGCCAAGGAGCGCTATTGCGCTGTTTTCAGCTTTATTTGGTAAGGTGTCATATTTGCATCCAAATGTTGAACTGAAATCAAAATTCGTTCTTGTACCAGCTGTCTCATTCTTTTACTTTTACGCGCAAAGTCTTATAATCCGCCGGCGTAAAGTCGTGCATCGATCGACAGAGAAGAAGCGCAAAATCGCTCCTTGGCACTCAAACGGTTAAATAAAATTTATTCGACAGTTTCTATGAAAGTAAATTATTTAATCATTATATCGTAATTCTTTTTGTAACGAAAAACTTTCGTTTATTAACCGTTTGCGTACCACGAGCCACTTTCGCGCTCTTCCGATTTCCTGGCGAGAAAACCCAGCGCATTTGACCGATACAGACAATTGACAGCGCACTCACAATTTTTATAATATGTATAATATATATATATATAATATATAAATAATAGCACATAATAGTAGTATATAATATATATAATAGTATTTCATAAAATAATAAGTTAGAAATTAAAAATATGAAAAATTTTAAGAACAAATAATAAAACGACAAATAATCGCGCTCCTTGGCTTTTTTCGATCGTGTTTTTTGAAAACCCTCTGGTACGCAAACGGTTAAGCTTTTCTCGTATTTTTATAACGTTCATTTAGTAAGCTTTTGACACAATTTTTATAGCTTTCATTTAGCAAGCTTTGTTCATATTTTTATAGCTCGAGCTGAAAGTGATTGAGTAATAATGGAGCAATAACTCGACATTATTTGCGTGAACACGTAAAGATACTTTGTAGCACGGGGTATTAAGGTAATACCAACAATAAGATATCAATGTTTATGTGTGTGCGTTACGATATAAAGTGGAAGCACAGTGAATGCATTCAAATTTTTTACCAACACCGTGCTCGCGTTGTTCGCGGCCAACAGGGGTAGTCGCCGGCAATTTTATTCGAATTTAGTGGGACAGCCGTTCGGTGTATCGGCGAATCGATTGAATTTTTTACGACCCATAAAGTTTTATGTCCGTCGATGCGCGGCCGGTGATCGGGGAGCTGTCGCCGGCCGGTTTTTTGATTTTTCGCTTCGTAATTGCCTTTCATTCGCGTGCTCGCCTCCGCGTGCGATCGAGCCCATCGAATTTCCACTTTCGAAATCGTTTCTGTCGGCTAATGCTGTGAGTGTAACGCGCGAAACTCGCAAGGTTACAAAAACTAGTTTAACCCTTTTAAGCACTCGAGGTCTTTTTTCATTCATATTACCGGCAATTCGAAGCAATTTCAGTGGAAAGATCGTATTCGCGTACAAGTAAATGATATGCGCATTGAAAGAAAAGTCATTGTTGATTATGGATACAAATGTTATAATATATATAAAAAAAAAGGAAGAGCAGAATATACTGTACACGATTTGTTTTTGTCCTTCTGTTGTGAACTGAAAGTTATTTGCATTGTCTCCATAGCGGAACCCTCCAGTTTGAAGACAAATTTTAAATGACTCCGCTATGGAACCCTCAAGTGCAAAGGGTTAACCCTTGAAAAACGAATGGTTTTCAACAAATGCGGAAGACGAATACGGGGTCATTTTCGTTCATGACAGGATTTCTATTGCAAAGGAAAAAATTTGGAAGGGAATCGTGTATAAAAATATATTTTAAATATATTACGTACACTTTACTTCTTTTTTAAGTTTTCTATGATAATTGTATCTTTTGTATCATCCACATAAATAAATTGATTGTACAATTTTACAATTTCGACATCCTGTGCTGTATTCGTCGCACAGAGGTTAATACATTTATACGCAAGATCATAATTCTGCTTTGACCATTTTATGCCAAATGGTAACTTTCGCGAGGTTCTACCAGGCGAGGGAAATTAAACAAATTCTCGTTTCGAGGGCAAATGCGTTAAATGTCCAGAGTAATTTGAATTAAAATAATAGAGGCGTTTATTTTTTTTTTATCGAGAAAAAAATGTTGCACTTGGATGAAAATGTTCCGGAAAAAGGCAGTATATGTAGTGATATCGCTGGGAACAGTCAGTTTCGTGTAAAGAAACGTTACAAAATTTACAGACTAAGCATGTGAAAGCTAATTAATCATACTTCCGGTCGGTAAAGTGTTAATTCGCGAAACTCAAAACATCAACTTAATTAAGATTCGTCTGAGTAAGGAGGAAAATGTGTTCACGTGTACATATCAACGTACTATGGTTGATTAGTTGAAACAAGTTTCATTCTTTGTATTCTTTGTGAAACTAATAAAAAGCTACGTATGCACGAGCGTGTGTGGAATATAGCATAGAACGTAACACGTACATGTACGAGCCCTGTGACCATAATGTAATTGGACTTTATGGAAGGCTACTGTCATTAACCGCTTTTAGCTGTATTAATGCCTTTCTCGCGCGAGGCGTTACATTTCCCTATGCTCGCATAAAATTCCCTGGAGCCTCGAGGAAGGTCAAGTTTAATTACAACTTAATTCGCCGACCAAATTACCGACGCGATGTAACACTTCTTCGTGTGTTACCAGATCGTATCGACGGATAATTCGACGTAACCGGAGCTTAATGGTATCTTTCTTCGATCAATCATAAAGTTGCGACGCGCTTTCGTGGTAATTAAATATAAGTATTGAGATAAAGGACAGGGGAGGGATTGGTAATTTCGTCGTTAAAATCGTAGCGAAACGTATCGTATGGGGTGACTTGTAATAAGAGTCCGCAAATTACCGCGAAATAACTTCAACCGCTATTAAGTACCCTGGGATACTTATTTTGCCATAAAAAAAAAAAAGAACTCTTTCGAAGTTATTATAGTATAATCCTCCGCCGTGAAACGTTTATCTATTATTATCGAACTCGATGTACGCAGACGTCTCATTAATGAATTTCAACATTTATTTAAATGCAGCCTGCCAACCTGTTTCTCTTTATTTTGGCGTCCAATTAGAGCATCGTCGTGGCGGCTGTTTTATTTCATTGTGACGTCACGAAACGTTACATGATTGCTACTATTATTTATCTACTCGCAAGAACCGTTGCGATATAGACATTAATGCTTATTTTCAGAACGAAGTTGAGGTTAGGTAGATCCCACTGAATGAATAGTTGTAGAAGATTTGAGTTATTGAAACAGGCTTTGGTTCAGGTTGAAACATTAGCATATTATGATTAACGCTAGAACTGACAAAGGAGTTAAAATGATCAATTCAAAATTTTTAACTTTACTGTGATTACTAAAATTTTGTAACTTTGATATTAAGTATTTCATTGCTAAAATTATCATCTGAATTTCTTTAGCCCAAATAAGCACACCCTAATCATTGGTAGTTTTGCTGTTAACAAACGTGGCTTGGAACGATTTTCAACATGTTCTGAAAACTAAGTAGTATTAACCTCGATAATAATTTTGTGAAAAGTACCAATAACGACCGATACAAAAATCGATACGAATTTAAATTACAGCTAATAATTCCTCCTTTGTCTCATTTAAGCGGATTTCCATGGCGGTTACTGTTTTCCCTGCCTATGGGGTCTAAATAACCTCCAGCTGAGGGGCAAAGCGTGCACGCTCGTGCCACTACTCTCCCTCTGTCTTTCTCTTTCTTTATGGTCCTCCCCTCTTTCGTTCGAGCATCACGTCTGCGCTTCTTCCTACGCGAGAGATATCCTGTCTCTCGTTATTCTTCTTTTTTTTTTTTGGCTTTCCTCCTCGCAGACAACTTGGCGCGCGCTACTTTATGTCCTCGGGAAGTTACGGGTTTTCCCGAAACTCTGGCGAGAGTTTCGCCAACTTCGAGTTCCAGCTACGCGGAAAAGAGAGTGAGGAGGGAGACGCGCGGTCGTTCGCTTAGCATAACGTTATAATTCGGTCCAGCGGACGCGAGAACGACCGGTGTAAATTTCTCGATCGTTTTATTCGCCGCATTATCGGCCATGATGTCAAGATCAGATAATCCGCGCATGCAGAATGGCTCGGACGCGTGCCAAGACTTTATTCGAGGTGATCTATTTGGCGCACTGTTTTTGTCGCCCTCTGGGAAGAGGGTGAGGTTCTCTTAATTGGCCTTTGATGTCGCTTTTTTGGTCGAATAATGTTTTGGTTGGACAGACGCGGCGGGTTTTATACGTAGACACGAGCTGCTCTTCTTTTGGGAATTGGTTGAAGTAACGGGAAAGATTTTGTGGACGTTTTGTAGGGGAGCTGAGGTAATTTAGATTTTGCGATAGATACGGCGAGATAAATGGAGCGATATACGCTGAAGCTGTTAAAATCGGTGAGGAGGTTTAATAATGATGTTTATAATGAACAAAGCGCGAATCGAGTGTTAACGCTGCTAAAAATGGAGTATAGGTTTTACGTAGAAACAGTTATAACGTATTTATTATGTTTAACGTACAATGTTAATTTCAATTAACGCCTTAAAACAATAGCTACTTAATACGTGACGTTCAATAAAAGCGTTACAGGTTCAAACTATCGGAGCGCCGTTATGAAACACCAGGAACTACCGTTCTCGAAACATCATTGAATAACATAAACACATTGTCGCTTAAATTGTTTCGAACATTGCTTAAAGTACGATGAACTGAACAGTTAAAATTAATAAGAAACAAGTTGTACACCTGGCCAGCCAATTCTATTTTTTGGTTACGTGAAAATACGTCAGAAATCAGCTGATCCGTGTTCACGATATTGTCACGCGATCGCAGCGCCACGGCTGCAGTCACGGCGGCGATAGTAACTAATTTCCACCTCCTACGTTCGCTAAGCAGGGATTCCTTCGTGCAGTCCAGTTCCGATGTTCCTGCGCGACGGTACGAAACGATTGAGGTGCTCCGGTGCCCGAGTCGTGTTCAAACCGCGTTTTATCCGTTTCCTTCGCGTGTGAAACGAGTGTCGCGGCACGAGAATTTAGTGAGAAAGTGTGTGGAACAAAGGAAAACTTTGGTGGAGAGCAGTGCGTGCAGTCAACCGGAGAAAAATACACCGGTAACGTATCCCACGCGTGAGTCCGTTGAAATCGAAACGGTGACAATCGGGTTCTCGGTATCGCGTTCGTGTTTCCCGTGTACGCTTCGAACCGCCGTGGCTCTTATCTGTGTGAGCGACCAGACGTAGATGTTAAAGAGTAGATTAGGAAGATTAGATTTCGTGTGGGTGCCGGTGCACCGCGATCGACGAGCCTTGTTGTTTATGCCGTTGATCAGTGCGGAACAGAGATAGATAAAAGGGAGAACGAAAGAGAAACGAGCTTGAAACGGACAAAAGGGATTCGAACCTGCGAGTATGGCTGTGTTTGTTTGTTTGTGTGTGTGTGTGTGCACGCGCGCGTCTCTTTTGACGTGAAGATGCTCACGATAGTATTCCATAGCGAGCCTCTTCACAACAAATTTGACTGTCGGATGGATATTTATAGCTTGTATGACGATCGTCGAGGCGCGTGTCGATAACGATACTAACTGTAAGTAAGCCCATTGGCGGTAATCAGTGCAAGCGGCGGTATTTACCTGTCGCGTGCACGCAGAAAGGAAAGCGGCACTGTTATGACGCGTTACGTGACACTGTTTTTTCGAGCTGCTTGATTCTTGGAACGAGACAAGGTTCCAGGTATTCGATATTGTTATTCAACAACCAGCTTTTCGTGGTTTATGTTTGGAACGTAAACCACGGGAGATAGGCGTTGACATAGATCTAGCTTTACCTATTGGATTTTGAGTTGTTTTTACTAGGGCCATTGTACCGTTGTGGTTTGCCTAACGAGGCTTCCTTGTGACCATTGTTCCAAAACAATTACATAGATTTCGTAACGTTACAGCATAATTCTTTGAATTGTTCGCTTGTATTTTTATTTGAAAATCATTTGAAGGACTGTATTGATTTAATTTTGTATTCTTTCTTAAAAGATTAAGATTAAAATTCGAAACATTTTAAACGGCTATAAATACTATAACGGCTATTAATATTATTAATAAATTAAATCGTATTTTTAATTTTATTTGCAAAAAATATTTGTGAACGATTATCAGTATTCGTGTTTATACATGATAAAAAACAATTCCAGTACTATACTTTAAAATCATACAGGAATTGTTTTGTATTCTTTACTCATTTAAATTCGTTTCACGAAACACTGCAGCCAAACGGAGCAGTGAGATGAATTACAGTTTTCAACTGAAAATCCTTCAAATTTAAAACAAAATATTCAAAACAGCACAGATTTTAGCTTAACCAAGGAAAGTACCAAAAATGTTATAAATAAATTATAGATAATTTAACTTTACTTTGATATTACAAATTTATTGATTATCAGAACAATTGTACCTACACGTTATCAATTATATATCAAGAAATTTCAATGCACAAATTTAAAGTACAAGCTATGCAATTGATTTTCTTTTATCTTAACAACAGAAATTAAAGCTATAACATCCAAAAGAGATCCATAAACAATCTCTTTTGTTCTATCCTCTAACTTCTAGATAATTTTTGTTATCATTTTTTGTGAGTATCGTTCAAAACTATCTTAGGGATTAGCTTTTCCCATTACTTTAATACTATAACTACCAAGACCGGTCAAAATGACCAATTTGTAATTTTTCTTGGAAACTTCCTAAATTTATTGCGATACCTACACATTTGAAAATTTACTATGATTTTTATTACGATTGCAAAAATTTATTTCCTTTATATTACATATTTTTTTCGTACAACTTTCAATCTGATTTCTTTGACTCCAAAAAGTATACCCTAATCTTCGGTAGTTCTAGTGTTAACACTAGAAGAAATGTTATAAATCCACTCTGATAAAACTTCCAAAATTTACTACGATTTTCTTCAGAAGGTATAAAAAAAGATTTGTTTTCTATGAATTCGGTATTTTTTTTGTTTCAATTTGATCTATTCCACGCAAATAAGTACACTTTAATTGTGGGTAGTTATTGTAGTAACCCCTTGCACTCTAGACTTATGCTATTAATCGTCTAATGATACTAACTTCAAAAATTTTTTCAAATTCGCCTATATTAAACGTCATTTAGGTTAGTTAAGTGATATGCTAAAATTTACATACATGACTATTTAACCTCTGAGTCTGACTATAAATAACCCAACTAAAGTCTGAAAATTTGCGAAACTATCATTTGGTGATTGTCACCTCTCGAGCGCAAAGGGTTAAAAACCCTCTATATCAGTGTTTCCCAACCTTTTTCGTGTCATGCCCCACCTTAACCTTTCTAAAGTTTTTATGCCCCCCCTATGTAACATACATAATTTTTAACATTAAAAAATTGATTTGTTCACTTAAGAAACATGAAGGATAGGTTCTAGGAAGAAATCACTATGAAATTGATATTTTGGTCCCGCCAAACAAAATTATACCTAGTAATTATTTACCGCAATTATTTAAGAATTTGCTTTTTTTTGTTAAATTCGGCACCGAAATATCTAGCATTGCATTTAAATGGCCCGGATCGAAAGGGTTAAAGTCGTATCGAGTCCATTTTCGAATTGCCCTCCTGTGGGCCCCACGTTGGGAAACACCGCTCTAGATAGACCAAGTTCTAGCCTCAATTCGATTCGATTCGATTCGAACTTGGATCGTCCTGTTGTTCGGTATCGAAACTAAGTCGACCCGGTCGTGGCCCTCTCGCGGCATCGTCGATAGACCGGGCAATTTAGCGGGCAGGCGGGAGGATTGCTCGGCGGTGCGCACGAGTCACGTATACCGCAAAGAAGCCTTGACTTTTTTGTCCGGCCGATCTTTCCTGCAGCGGATCCGCCATATTTTCTGTCCGTGGCCGTTCGCATTGCAGACGCCGCGCGCGTATGAAAGTGAAAACCAGTTATTCTCTATCGTTTCGTCCCCCTTCCCGTATTTGGTCACCGAATGAGAAGACCGTCTTGACGCGCTTGTTTTAGGGGCTCGATCGATTTTTACCAGCTGGCGGTTTCTTGCTCTCCGGTGGCACACCGGAATCCGGCCCTGTTCGATCCGATCGATCGTTAACGATTTTCTACGTACGCGCGCGAACTGTTCTGCCGATTTCATTGTCCACGGACGGGGGCTACTTTTGTTATTACAAGGAACCTGTCGAATAACGATCATTTCTCGTTAACACTTACAGTAGCGGACTAAAAGTTTAAGACCAACGGGTCGAAGAAAATATATAAATTAATTAATAATAAATAACACGATAAATAAAATTTGTATTCTATGCTAATCAATAAATTATGTTCTACCATAAGAACAATAAAAATAAGTATATAAACAATATTTGCATACTATAAAACTGTGTTTTACATTGTCCTCTTGTCTTAAACTTTTGTCCGCTAGTGTAGTTATTCGTTTAATTATCTTCTATATTCACGTGGAAGCTTCGATAAAATAACTTTTCATATAGAAATATTTTTTTTAACAAGTACAACCACTGTTGGAATCGTTTAAATTAACACTTAGCCGACCGAATGGGGAAATCTTCCATATTTTCCTTGACAAAGCAGTGCCATTGATTCTATTTACTGTTGTTCTTAGTTGGTACTAAGCTGATGTTGAATTTATTAAAAATTGTATTTTGGAATATTTATGAACAATACTAGTTGAAGACTAACTAATAACAAAAGCAAATAGAATTAATTGCAGCACTCTATTGAAGACAAAATGGGAGATCTCCCCATTCGGTTGGTAAAGTGTTAACACGTTCGCGGATTTTCATTGTGATACAGAATGACGTGGATGCTATAGCATTCAAATTTTAAAACCAATTATTATTGATTCAATTTTACATAACCACGATTCCAAATATCGTCGTGGATGCTATAACATTCATTGAATACAACTGTTAACCCTTTGCACTCCGCGTTATCTCGAACGTATTGGATGGACGTATTCTCGGTTTCTCAAAATCACTATTTGTTTTATATATCTTGGTAACTGTACCATATTTTGATTTCATATCTTGCGTCATTTTAGCAAAAAAACTTCACAGAAACATGCATTTTTGAAAAGGTTGCGCTGGGATAAGTTGATTCCCCGGAATCACAAATAAATTCTAATGTCCCCTGAGAGGGGACAACGGAGTGCAAATAGTTAAAAATCTGATATTCTGATTACTCTTACAAAATGTGTCTAATCATAATTAATTTAGAAAAAAATCGCCTGTCTATTTTTGCATCTCACGGAGCTTTTTACTGTCCGCGAACGTATTAATTGTTCTCTTTTATGGTGTTCCCGGCGCACCGCGTTTCCTGTCAGTACCGTAGGAACAGCTATGTTTAGGAACAGCAAAATGAATGGATAATTATATGGTATGGGATAATTCAAGAGTTAGAATAACTAGGAAGATTTGAAATGGTATTCTTTTGTGGTATACTTTTTTTCGAAATTTACAAGGTTTTCCTGCTTCGATTCCTATAAACCAGTTTATTTTCGTTCACTTTTTTCTGCAAGGTAGTGCGTTAATGACCACTGTTATATTCTGACGATAAAATAAAATTATTGAAGTAATTAGTAATTGTACAGTAGAAACAGTTAATATAGATAGGTAATATTATAGCTGAGATTATAGTACTGTTATTATTACATGCAACACTGTAAAAGTTCAGTATACGAAGCTACATATGTACCATAGTTATAGAATTATTGTATACAACTAGGCACAGCTCGTCTCATAAATTTAATATCCACGTTCGACCTGAACGTTGTTAACGTAATTTTATTTTAATTACATGCCAACAGTTGATTCGATTCGGTAACGATTAACCCGCTTGATACGGCACTCCAATTTCGCTAGGTTCCAATTTGAATTTCTGCCCTTGTTTCTGTTTTATTTAAATAGTATTTCGTTGTGACATCCCCGTACAGAAATAGACAGCTTCGTTTCGCGTTGCAAGAAGATAGGTATCGTTTGCTACGTTTCGAGGGTCGTGTTACCGGCGGTGTCTCATCGAACGCCGTGTGATTAAGCCCGCCGGGAATTTGATTACGGGGTACGGGTAGTCAGGATAGATTCGCAGAAGCGTCTTCTATTTGCACGAGTAGAAGAGAAAGAGGAGAAAATGGTCAGCCAATATTACACAGAATATTCAGATCCTCTTTTGTAACTTCGACTTTGATCATTTGCACTTCACAACCTCTTTGATTACAATATCTGCGTGTAATTGTTAATAATTCTTGTAGCAGTAGCGAATAAAAATGTAACAGGACTTACATTCTTCAAACCAATTTTTCAAAAAATTTTCAGGATATTATTGTTTCGCTGTTACCATCAGATCTTTTCACTTTTACTCGCACTCAATTTATTTCGTGCACGAAATAATTAGAAATTATTGTTTCACCATACGATACGGTAATCATAAATATAAATTTGCTAACTAGCTGTACACCATTGAACATTACAAGCACCTTTTTTATTCAGTAAACGCTTCTATCAGTGATGAAGAGTACAAGATAGTTAAAAGCAGTTTTTAATACTAAATTTACGGACACCTCTTGTATATCTACTTCCAATGTACATGTACGAAGGAATAAGGTATACATCAAACAGAACTTGAAATTGCAAAAGCTGAGAGGGAAATAGATTTGGATATATTTGTATCAATAAAAGTTAGCAAAAATTGCTGGGAACAATAGTAATTGTTTTTACAAATCCTGTTCATGAAGTTTGAAACCCGTCAAATTGACGGTAATGTAAACCTAGTGTTGAATTGGCAACAAGCTTGCAAGCAGAAGCTTTTTTCTGAGTTTTTCACTTTTTAATTTCCATTACCTACATCAAACGGACGTCGTGTATTGGATCTACGTTATCTAGTGTTAATTCAGTAAATGTCTCTATCGATAATAATGAATAGTACGAAACAGTTGCAAGAATATCAATATAATAATTATGTAATCTTCGTTAAACAATCATCAAATCAACGACACCATTCCTCAACCCTTTACCTCCCCAATCACGTCTCCTTTTCTGCTTGACAATCCACAAACCGGGAAGTCGTAACCCAAGGAACCCGCTTCATCCAACAACCCCCCATCGTCTTCACCGAATCGCAAATATCAGTTCGCCACGGATCCCGTCCAAGTCAAACAACTTCGTTACTCCGTGAACATCAAAGATCAGCTCGAAAGCCTCGACCACGTCTCTGTGCCGTTGCGAAATCGACGGAATCGTCACGGTTCGTTGCACACCCCCGTGGTCTACCTGAATCACAGTCGATTCGTTGGCCACCCCTGCTGACGGCCATCGACTTTCGTTTTCGTCTGTCTCGCGACGCGACACCGAAATAGACTCCCTTCCGCCGGCGGAGAGGGTGGTCGACACCCACCGAGTGTCCAATAAGTACAAGCCACCGGGGCAACCGCCTTTCGCACCTGGCGGGGCACCTCTTCGACCTCCCTTTCTCTCCGTTCACCCCCCCCCCCCTTTTTTCGTACCTGTGCACCCTCTCTCGCTTGTAGGTGCACCTTTCATAACCAGGCTCTGTTGTGTACCACCAGGCCAGGCAGCAGCAGGTGCGACTGGTTTCCGTCGAGGAAATTTTTCCGTTCCGCAGGTGCGAAATAGTGATCTGCTTGAGAAATCGCCATGATTATTGGATAATAATATGGTTAACCCTTTCGTTGTAAGCGATGCACGCGGTTAGAGATCAATTGTGGATGCTAGGACTAACGATAATTGAAGCATACTAACTGCTATTTGAACTATCGACAATTAAAGATGTACGTTATCACTTTGCATCGAATAAATCGAATTGAAAGTTGTCTAGTTAAAAAGTAGTGAAGTATAGGGAGCTAATCTTTATTCGTACCTTGTGTAGGAATTCATGCTCAATTCTGGATGTCATATCATAAATTAAATTGCTAAAGGTACTATGTATAATTACGAAGTGGTTGTTTTGACCGATCTGGTAGTTCTGGGGTTTTAGTTTGCGATGGAAAAGAAATGAAATTGAAAATCGTACGAAACGAGAGGAGCAACTCTTTGTTTCCAGTTTTTACGAAAAATCGTATGCAGTGAATTTCTGAGAGTATACTGTGATAACTACATTTGCAAAGTTTCTATGAGGAATTGTTAGTTGTTCGTTTTGGCCACTTTGATACGCAATTCTAGCGTTAAAAGCTTATTCGCTGCAAAGAGGCTCTCGGGCATTTCTTGCGGCACTTAAATTCGCATTTGTTACGGGATTTAGTCGAGACGCGATCTTCCAGGCGTAACTGCGCCTTTAGGAATTAATTATCGAATCGATTCGCCAGGAAACGCCCGTTAACAGTTTTTGTTGCACTTCAACTCGCATTTATCGCGGAGTGTAGATGATGTTGGCCGTGGAACGACGGTTTTCCCGGTCGGGGAATAGCTTGGAGGGATTGAAAAGATAGCGAAATAGGAAAACGATTACTTGGAGTTTACAGGATCCGCGAACTCGTTCCCCGAGAGAATGTATCCCGTGTTCCGTGGCACCCTGGGTAAGATGGATGGGTGGATGTTGGATCTCCTCTCGAGCACACGGGCTCGTAGACTCTTGACCGGATAAAAGACCGGGTTTCTCGATGTATAGGGTTGTCGCTGCGAAATTGCAGCTCAGAAATCGTACATACTTCTTTTCTGCTTCTTTAACCGTGGGAAAGAGTAGTTCGATGGAATCGTGAACACACGAGGAAGGGAAGAAATTTTGTTTTAATTGTGTAATTCAATTTTGATTGGGTCACCAGGTATATTAGATATGAAGTATGATTTAACAATTTGATGTCAGAATTGAATCTCACAGCAATTCAGGCCTCGAAATTACGACAAAAAGATAATAGTTTACTCTTCTATTAATAAAAACAATATAACTGTATGAAAATTGCATTACTATCAAGCAGATCAGTGATTTCCAATCTTCTTTGATTTACTGTGCACGAAATCATTAAATTCCTATGGCACACCAAGAAGTACACTTTTTATCAGTCTTTAGCCAAAGAAGTATACATTTTTAACCGATTAATAAAGCAATAGTAAGCGTGTATCGCTTCTGTTCAAAATTAACCATAAACTACCCCACTTTTTCCACCACGCATTGAATGATACGTGAACAAAATTTGAAATCCTAATCTGTGACTGAAAACTCACTACACACCTATGAAACTTCTTGCAGAACATCGCTCGAGGCTCGTCGAAGCCGATAGATAATTCAGGTTACCATACGTGTAAACGCCGTAAACTTCGTCGTCACAAGGGGTTAAATAATAAATCGGCTCGTTAGCCCAAAACGAAACTCATTTCGAAATTCGTGTCCGCCTTCGCAACCGATCGAGAGCGTACGCGAGAGTACGCGTTTTCGTCGTAGCAGCGCAAACGAACCCTTTTGTCACCGACCTTCCCCCCCTACTCGAGGGGTGGAAGCGCGTAACCCGCATTAAAATTAACACTGCGTATACACGATCCTCGCAGCATGCTTCATTCATCGGTGCAACGGCTTTGCGAGGGCGTGGAACGTCTTCTCAGGTATTCGCCGAGCGACCGTGCCTCTTCTTCTTCTTCGTGGAGACGAAAAATAGTGGCCGGTGACGTAAAGCGCCGCTGGCGAGGATCCTTGACTCGGAAACAGGGCCCTGGCAAGGCTACCGTCCACCACGAGGTAAATTTTGCATTTTCTAATTGCGAGGCGTTCTCCATGCGACACGGCGACACCGATTCCACCCGCGGCGAGACCGTTTTTGCGACGGGGGTGGCAAATAGGCTGGGGGTTGTTTCGCGGATTTATTGCAAAACAGCTATCTCCTTTTTTATTTCTTTATTTGGTTTCGTATCTTTGGTTTTTTTTTTTTTTTTAAAGGGGAACAGTTTGGTGTAATTTTTGGAAGACGACGATTTGAGACAAATTTTTGCTGTATTTCGTGGATTAAGGGTAGTTTGGTAGAATTGTAGGAAGATTTTTATTCTTTATTTCAAAAAAGGGTAATTCAGTGGAATTTTGGAGAAACAAATAGTAAGAAATAGTCTTTTCTTTTATAATTGAGGGAAAGGGTAGGGAAATGATAGAATTTTATTTAAAAAAAAAGAAAAAATAGAAAATTGGTAATTGTAAATATACTTTATTTTTACTAAAATTCAAATATTTTTGGAAGAATAACTTTTTTATGATTACCGTATTTTTGTGTAGCATTTTGCAGGACATTTTTTAAATATTAAGTTAGATTTTATATCTTTTTGGGAAATGATTTGTAGACTATAGGAAACTATAGAAATATTACTGTTGTTCGCTTAAGATTCGTGTGTCTAGGGAATTGTAACTAGGGAACGTGTTTTTGACCTTCGCTTCATTGCTATTGAATTAACTTACAGCGCAGTTTGCGAGTTTTTATTCCGTGTGTTGTGGTTTTTTGTTGAAACTAAAATTCGGCAGAAGTTTAGGTAACTTCGATGTAGTTGATAACGAACAGCTCTCTGTGATTTAATTAACTTCAAAACCTGTTACTTTGAAGTGTAATCATTGAAATTAATCTGAATCCTTTACTGTGATTATCCTTGCTTATCATTTACCTGTTTCCTGTGTAAACTCGATACAATAATTAACGAACAATTTAATGCCCTCTGCTAATTGAAATGTTATTAATTATTCAATCATATACATTGCACTGAATACACTGGACCAAATGGAGTCAGTGTTTAACGCAAGTTATAAAACTGGACTGGACGACAGGATAATTCTAATTAATTGAAATTAACAAATAGACACCAGGAAACACTTAATGTTCTATTATTAATAAGGAAACTAATCGTGTAAAGTAATTACGGTTTTAACTCGCGTAAGAAGATTAGCTTGTTAAACTGCTAATGAAAAGTTGCTACTTATCGCGGTAACAAGAAAACACAGTCGGCTTTGGTAGAAAGTTGTCTCGTTACCTGAAACTTTGTTGCGTGTTCCAGTAGGAAAGAAAAGAAGTTGATCGTGAAATTTCAATTCGAAACGCTCGATAATCATCGAAGATCATCGGCCGAGGAGTCTCCGAGGCATACTTTTCTTTAATAAAAATTTCACCTAAGTAGTCCACCGGGGAACTCGCTTATCGTCATCCAACTTTCTTCCCCCTCGTGTACGCGTCGAACGCGTCCAGGCATAAAGTTAAACGAAAGAAATCATGATTAAAGTTCCTCGATGAGTATTAATCCTGTTTGCGAAGTCCATTTGGAAAACTTTTACGGTGCGTCGTGAGACTTTCTTTCTTTTCACTTTTCTCACAACCAAGGAAAGGTCTTTTGTCTTTCGTGTTTCACAATGAGTAGAAATGTCAGCAAAATTAGAAGAATTTACACGAGTGACGTTTTAAAGCATTCACGAATACAAAAATTGATTACTATTTATATTCAGATATAAATTGAATTTTATTAATCGCCACAAAGTAACGTAAATTTGAAAAATTTGAATAATGGCACATAGTTATAAAATGGTACAGCATCAGGATCTTCTCTTTAACGATCAACTCGAGGGTTTTCATAAAAGGGGCAGAGACGAGAAACTCGTAAATAACGATGGGGAATACACAGTTTGAAGTAAACTATTACCCTCTTTCTAAAAATTAAATTTTTAGAAGCTAGGTAGCACACAGAACCCCTATGCAGCGATCTAATATTGAAATAATGGCTTTGAGAATACAACGATTAGAGTTGCATAATATTTCATAGGTCGCCCTAATATACCAAATGGCATGGAACACGCGAACACCACACGTAGCGGCTATATAATCTTCACCTGAATCACCCTAAATTTCCGTTCACCATGCTATCATGGGCATAGACGTCGCTGGAACGATGACACCGCGGGCCACTCGGTTAATTGTTAATGGCTCTATCCCGCGCCCGTGATCCACTTACCCCATTAAACTCGTTTTCGCATTATCATGGTCGTTTCGAGCGGCCAACCAATTAAACGCGAGTCGTTAGTCGTCCGTACACAGTGTTATGGCCGGGTTGAACGCGTATCGTGATCGCCTTCCACGGGAATCGCACCCTCGAGCCATTTCCCGCTGGAAATCGCGGAGCCCTTAGAAGTTTTGTCCAATGCGCGCCTCGTCCGCCATTAGTACGGCTCTCGCGTTCGAAAACGAAACGTCGCGCAACAATTATAGGAATGTTGGTTGGAATTAGGGTTTGATAATTATTTATATGCATTATGGAAACCAGGTCTGGTTTATAACCACAAGGTTTGGACCTGACCATTGCGTATCCCTTGGGTCAGAACCTAACTTCCCCGGGTGACCACTACAAATTCCCTTTCCCAAACTTTTCCCTTCACTTTCCAATTCTCCACTTTCCTTTTCCACCTCTCATTTTTCGAACCCTTAAAATCGCTCTGTATTCACGTTTCCTATTAGAGATTTATAATTATTTATATGCATTATGGAATTCGGTTCTGGTTTATAATCACGGAATCTGGACCTGACCATCGCGTATCCCTTGGGTCAGGAGCTTAACCCACTTGGGTGACCACCAACCTTCTGCCAATAAATTCTATTTTTCGAATTTTTCCCTCCACCGTACAATTGTCCACTTTCCTTTCCCACCTCTCATTTTTCGAACCCTTAAAATCGCTCTGCATTCGCGCTTCCTATTAGAAATTGATAATTATTTATATACATTATGGAATTCGGTTCTGGTTTATAACCACGGAATCTGGACCTGACCATCGCGTATCCCTTGGGTCAGGAGCTTAACCCACTTAGGTGACCACCAACCTTCTGCCAATAAATTCTATTTCTCGAACTTTTCCCTCCACCTTACAATTCTCCACTTTCCTTTCCCACCTCTCATTTTTCGAACCCTTAAAATTTCTTTGCATTCGCGCCTATTGTTAGAGATTGATAATTATTTATATGTATTACGGAAACTGGGTCTGGTTTATAACCACGGAATCTGGGCCTGACCATCGCGTATACCCTGGGTCAGAGCCTAACTCACTCGGGTGACCACCACAAATTTCCTTTCCCGAACTTTTCTCTCCACCTTCCAATTGTCCACTTCCCTTCCCAACCTCTCACTTTTCGAACCCTTAAAAGGGCTCAGCCTTCGCCCACTGGCAGAAAAAAAACGAAGCATAGTAGTAAAAGAAGATAGTAGAAGTTAAAATGATTGTCAAGGAAAGGGGGCAGCAACGCAAGAACCAGGACAGTTCGTCACTTTAGAAATAAAAATACGTTGTTACGGTCGATAACAAACGTTTCACGTTGTTAGCACGTCAATCATCCATCGTTTTCATTTTTCTTCAATTTTTTTCCCCTCCTTTCGTTTTACCTTCTCTTTTCTTCCCCCGTTTATGATTAATCGCGCTGCTGGCAATTTTCAATAATTGCCAGCCGTTTCGTTTTGGTCGTTTCACGGGACGATCGCTATTCAGAGTTGTAATCGTATGGGACACCGCGTGCGAGTTCTCTGGGGCAGCTTTACGGAAATTTATGTGGAAACTGGTGAAACTGGATCGCGTGATTGCCTGTGAGATAGCGATCGGGTGTACGGGCTTGTCGAACGAGTCGGCGGCAGCTGTTGATTCGAAATTGGTTATACGATTTTGCTTCTCGATTTGCGACGGAAGGTGGTCATTTGTTTGGCTGTTCGTTGCCGAGTCCCTCGAGTCGGCCGGGTGTCGACTGGCACTCGTGAGTTATGGAATGATAATTATTGCGTTCGCAAGGTCAGTCGGAATGCACAGGATGCGCGGCGGTAAAAATTTCGCAACAGGTAATTAAATCTGCTTAGGATAGATTTTGATCGGCGAAAAAGAAGCATACTTTTCTCAAGGTGAGAATTAATTGATCGGGAGTATGAGTTGTTTAAGGAAAGGTGATATTTATGAGACATTATTTTGATCAGAGGAATAACTTAGATAATAAATAGAAGATAGAGCTTAAGATAATTCAGTTAACCCCTTGACATGCAAATAGAACGAAATTTGATGCGTCCGAAAAATACTATTTAACTTGGGTCAACTGAATAGTTACCATGGTCCAAGCAAGGTTGGAAACAGAACGTTTTATTTTGAAATTTATTCTGTAAGAGGGAAGGGAGGAGTATCTTGAACATTCTAAACAAAACAGAATCGAGGCACCAATGAAATAATTAAGTAATCTAATAATATACTGCACAGCTTTCGCTGTCTCGAAACGATCAAAATCTACAGTGGCACATGAAATGAATGACGACCCTAACTCGTCATTCTATGTCAAAGGGTTAACTAAAATCTAGCAGCTCGTAACAACAAAAAGCTAACTTTAGAACGACATAAAGTAAAATTTCTCAAACAAACAAACATTCACCAGGAAATTCTTCGACTAAAATAAAATATCGTACCTGTTGTTCTAAACTAATCCCACATCACCTTGAAGAAAAAGGTATTAAAATTGCGTTTAACGGATTATCGTTTTCTCGCTCTAATAAATTCATCGCTGCGAATACACTGAACGCGTCGACAGTTGGATTTGCATTCCGGACTTGCCGGTTGTTCAACCGTGCGAAAATTCAGCAAAAGACAGCCGGAAGGGTACAAAGCTCTCGTGTCTCTCGCGAGAGCTCTCGATTTAAGCTGCTTAGCATCGCCGCATTTCGCGGGAGGGGGGAGGGAGAGGGGATCGCTGTTGGATTTAAAACCTCCATTGACATAACGTGTTTCCGTGGAACGGCGCTGCGTGGTCCCGCGAATCCCTCCTAATTTGCTATTCACCCTCGGGCTCAACCCTTCGCGGTTCAACTTCCGGGATTGCACCCCTCCGAAATTTTGCGTAACCTCGCGAACACGCGCCCCAACTAGCGAAAACTCGCGTATCTACCACGATAAATTTGCGGATTAGCTGCCGTTGAGGTTTGTGGTTTAACAGAGGCAAAATAGTGTGCGGGTATAGTGACCAGAAGCAGTTACTGCAGTGCAATTGAGGGTGAAAAATGTTGGCGGAGGAAAGCTCTAGGTAGGAAGATCGTAAGATCGTTTGAAATTTGTTTTTTTTTTGTTATTATAAGGTTTAGAGTCGCTAGAGTTGTTATTATAAGGTTTTACTCTTTATATTTTATCAAATAATTGAATTTCTTTTAGACACTTGATAACGTTTCTTTGATGTTTCGAAATTTGTTTCACGAAAAAATTGTGAATAATGAATTAATTTTCTTTAGAAATATTCAACATAGGTGTACGTGTACGTTTAGTTGTTTAATTTTCTGAAGCTGTCACTGAAATCATAATTAACCCTTTGCACTTGAAAGGCGACTGTCAGTCCCCAAACGTAATCATCTTCAAAAAATTGTACATGCAAAGTATCAAAACGATGCGCTACTATTATAGAATTTACTTGTATTAAAATTCACCGAATTTAGGTAAATGATATTGAAACTTATAAATGTAACTATTTCACCCTTTTCATTCGGAAATTTAGAAAATTGGTATCATTTGAGTACTGAATATGTATTACCTTCAAGTGCAAAGGGTTAATGAAGGCTTTTAAATATTTTATTACGCCGTTTTACGTTGTTTCTGGTTATCAGATAAATTCACTCGTTAAATGTTCATGGCCGAAACCACGAATGTTAACGCAAATTCATTATTTTATTAACGTATCCGGAAAGCAAATCCGGAACGGGAACTTTTCCGTTCTACCTTAGTTTCCACGTTAAAATTTCTCATAAATGCAATCTACTCGTAACCGAGCGAGCCACACTGTGGCGGGAAAATTCCTGAGAGCGAAAGTAGAATTTTCCTGTGCGTGGAATGCGAGTGAATTATGCGAGGGAGGGGGAGGAAATATTTGCTCGCGTGTCCCATCTGATATACCGTGTAGAGCATGGTAAAAAGGAGGATGAAAGAAAGCAAAGGGAAGAGGGAATATATCGGGCAACACAGGAAGCGGCTTTCAGGCAGGTAGCCCGGCGACGCAACATCCGGTGTGGATAACGCCTAACAAAAGGGTATCCTTCCGTTCAGCGTCGACGAAATAGATACCGGCTTTCATCGCTCGGTGGAAAACAGATTTTTCGCGTTGAGGATGCTCCTTTATGGTCTAGGGCAGTGGTGGGCAAACTTTTTTAATGGGGGGCCACAAAGTTTAAGAAATTCTACAGGAGGGTCAGAATTATAGAAAAAATTGCATTTTGTGTTAAAGCTTTTAACTCTTTGCACTTAATTTTTTCGAACTGTCGCTAAAATGGCGTTACAACACCAATCACGATTAACGAAACATACTTTTAAATATTTTATTATGCCCCTTTCACATTGTTTCGAGTTACACCTTAAGCTCGAAGCTGTTAGACCAAGCGTAATCGTTCCTAATAACGAAAATCGCATCACAGGCCGGATAACAGGGCGCTTAAGAACCCGGTCCCACGATCAACGAGTTATTAAACTTTCGACGATAGGAATTAGGCACGCAGGCGTTACACCCTCAAAGTGGAAACCCCGCGAGCGCATCCAGGCGCCTGCGAAACTTTCCTCGTGTAACACAGAATCACTCGACCGACGTTCCACCTTCCGCATATGGCGTGAAAACTCATTTCACAGTACGTACATAACCTCCTCGCCTGGATCTCATCGGTTTTTTTCGACCAACTTTTGCCGAACCGTTCGACCGACTTCCCTTTCACGGTTTTTTCCTATTTTTCCCCCTCCCCCATTCTCTTTCTCTATTCACCCTCTGGAGGAATTCGTGTCTCGAGCAATTGACCCAATTTGATCGCTTCCTGTCTGGCCAGTCTTCCCTCCCTGTCCCTTACCTCGGATTTTCCTAGCTTGACGTTGGCTGTCGCCGAAAAATTCGTCGGATGAAAATAAATGCGGTCGCGAAGACACTCGGTGGAAAGTGCAGAAAGGGTTGCTGACAGGTCCTCGAATTGAACGTACAGATGATGGATGTTACGGGGGATAGAAAGAATCTTTGGAAACGTTGGAACAGGAGATTGCCTGAGAAGTTTCCAAGGGATGATGTATATTTTGTGAACAACATTGTTATGGGGAAGGGAGGAGTGGGTGTTCAGTTGTGTTAGTGTTCTAAAAATAATAACGCATAATCGATGAAAAATAATAAATAAAAATGATTTAAGTAGGGTACAGTTACTCAAGTCGTACCCCATAAGGAAAAATCCGTATAAAACGTGGGATTTATCAAATAAATAGAAATTAAATGTATTATTCAAAACTTCTGTTAATATTGTTGTCATTTATTATAACGAGATTCGTAAAACATCTGAGATTGACTCAAATGTATATTTGCTTGTGGTTGTGTGGTGCTGTTGTCGCTGTAGTTCGTTCAAAATTCAAGTGGTACGACTTGAGCAATCTTACCCTAATTAATAGTAATTAATGATTGATGAGATATTAAGGCAAAATAAGCGGTTGGCCGGTATTATAACGAGAACAAAAATTATATTTTATATACAACTCAAGTTTGGGACGAACGATGTGAAACGAATGAACAAAAAAGATAATGGTAACAAACGACAACACCAAAACAGAAAAGAAATGAGAACACGAGCATTCCACACACAATCCATGAAACGAAAAACACGACAGTTCCAATGTCACTTATAAATACCGCAATTGTACGATTTTTTTTATTGATTTCCAACAATAATAAATTAGCAATTATAATATTGAGTACATAGGCAAAAGTTTTAGCCTGTTTTATAATTTTATTTTATTACGATTCGTGTATCGCGAATCGATCAATCTTCAAAATATTTATCTCGCTTCGACATTGTGTTACAACGGATAGATTGATGCGAGGTAATAATTCAAAAGTTGAAAGCGAATCGAAAGATAGCTGCAGTAAAATAAAAAATTGAAAGGTGGCTCTAAAAAGTGTTACACTTTGTCAGCTACGGGAGATAACGTTCAGCAGCACGGTATTTTTCGTACAAAATTACCATCGGAATTCGTCGACGATATATTTGCGTCCGTCACCTCGAACACGCTCTCTGTGAACGATCGAGGGGCGAGAAAACGGGTCAAGTTTGATTTATATTGTTTGGAAGAATGCACGGTTCCTGGAAACGTGTAAAGGAAGGGCGAGAGGAGGGAGCAAAATCCATGGATCCCAGATTTAAAAACTAGAGCGCTCTTCTGTCGGAGGAAATAAAATTATCCTGTAGAGGAGAAGGAAACTGAGCACACACTTCTCGTAAAAGAGAATTCATTTTCCCTTGAATGCTCGTAATTTCATTTAAACTTCGCTCGTGGTCCGGTACAGGCGAAAACGTTTTCAAGATCCGAACGGGTAACTCGATGCCCTCGTTCAGCGTGCTGTACGAAGCAAATGAATCAGGGAAACTCGAGGAAACGTTTATGGATTCAATTTTGTCGGCTTGCTTTCCCATAACGAGTGAAAACGCAACAATATAGTTTAACACTAAAATTACCAAAGGGGTCAAAATGAGTCAATTCGTAATTTTTCATAGAAACGTGGTAAACTTACTGTGATTCCTACACATTTAAAAATTTACTATGATTTTTACTATAATTGATAAAATTTGTTTCGCACAGTTTTCGATTTAATTTCTTTGTCTTCAACAAAGTCTTAATTATCGGCAGTTTTAGTGTTAAGGTTTGTTGTTAAAGATAAATTGTTACGTTAAAGTGCGCGAAATTTTCTGCGAAACTGCGATACGTGTTTAACGTAGAAGATGGCAGTTTTCTCTATTCGTATTTTCGTAATTAACGATTAACCAACCGAATGAAAAGATCTCCTATTCCTTCCTCTGCTATTAATTCTATTTACTTTTGTTATTAGTTAGTCTTGAACTGGAGTTGAATTTAGTAAAAATTGTAGTTTTGGAAAGCAGAAAATCCATTTGACGAACTGTGAACAACACTAGTTCAAGATTAACTAATAACAAAAGTAAATAGAATTAATGGCAGAAAAAAGAATAGGAGATATGTCCATTCGGTTGGCTAAGAGTTAATTCAAGATTAAACTTTATGAAAGTTATTGTTGAGATTACAAGATTAATTTTGAAACCAAAGATTCGTGTTTAATTTTATGGTGAACGATTTTCTTTATAAAATTCACCCCAAGGAAAATAAATTTCTGTCTAGTTTATGTAGATTAGATTTTTCTAGTTTATCTAGATTATGTCTTAAATAATTTCAACCTATTTAGTTAAACTACATTTCACATAATTTGATTTGTTAGAGTTACCAGTGAGTCATAGCCATAACATTCCCGTTTAAGAGAATGAAAAATCTGCGGAAAAGAAGAGAAATTAAAGCGGTTGAGTAACGTTTTGCTGTTATAAAAAATGTTCGAAACTTTAGATACACGTAACCTGCCGAATCATATTAACCAGCTGACGTCATTCGACGTTTTTAATGTTTTAACCGGATGAGGTAATTCGTCCGTGTTAGATCGGCTCACGTGTTGAAGTTTTTGCTCTTATTCCTTCGGCTGCGCTTGGATACGAATTAAGTAAACGCCGTTCGAAAGTTCTGACTAATCTGACCTATATCCCGAAGCCTGTTCTCGTTGCTCGAAAGCCTGAAAGCTTTTTATCTTCCAGCGAACGCGCGCCGATTTAACCCCCAAGAAGGGTTAAAAATAGAGGTTTTCAAATATCCGAAAGAAGTTTCAGGTACTGGAATTCGAAATGAGATCGCAAATAATTTTCTAATATTCGAAATAAGTGAAAAACACCATCTTCTATTCAAACGCAGAAAGTTCCAAACAGAAAGACAAAAACAGAAACTAAACCCAACCTTTTGGCCCTAACATCACCCGATCGCATAACGAACACCCTACAATACCTGAAAGACACCAAAGTGATCGAAAGGATATAGTCCACTGAGAGAATCGCTGATGACCTCGAAGTCGATGCGACTTTAAACGACCATTACAAAAAAGAAAAGAAACTTTATAAAAACATAAGTATCGTACTTCTTCGTTGCTTGTGGCAAATAGCATGCAATCAGAGAAACGTCATGTTTTACCCTTAAAATCTATAAGACTGTAATTTAGTAGATTCTAATATCAATAAAATTTTACGATATTTTATTCTATTGTACAATAAACTTTTAAACGATCATGGTTCCATTACCTGCAACCATAAACCTCTGAAATGTTAATTTAATCATTTTCATTTCCGTTACATTTTTAATACTAGGTTTACGAGACCGGTTAATTTGACGTAAAATTTGCAAAAACAATTACTATTATTCCTAATAATTTTTGTTGACTTTTATTCATGGATTAATACGAGTATACCCTAATCTATTTTCCTCTTTGCTCTGCAATTGTATATTAGAAATAAATGCACAAGAAATGTCCGTAAATCTAGTGTTAATGTGTTCTTTTATATTCATTTATTTCTCGTTCATGATACATTAAAGCTTCAGGGAACCGTTTTCAGTTTCGAGTATTTAAAATTCTGAAATAAGATCAGAGTGATCATTTAGACATTTCGTGGCATTTTTCTCGTTGCGTTTTACACCCTTAGCTGCTAGCGACAAAATGGCGCGCGGAACGCTACCGCGTCCTCCTTTCGTGCATCCTTCGTCGCCCACAGGCGCTGCGCGTTACTACGTGATCGAGTGTGTAACGCGGAGATTTTACGACAATATCTGGGACGGGTCGTTGAACTTTTCATAGGCGAGCCTTCTTGATTCACGGCGCCCGTGATCCGTGGACAATCGAGTCGTGTTTAATTCACGGGGACGGGGATCAAGCAGCTGCGTTTTAAAATGTAACACGAAGCAAGAAACGTTTTACGATCATTATGGAGGTCGTAAAATGTTTATCGTGCGGTTTTCGAGATCGTTTCTGTTGAGCTTAATACTATAATTATTTTGTATGTTAACTTAAATAGGATATGCTTATAACTTGAGCTTAATATTATAATTATTTTGTATGTTAGCTTTAACACTATTCCTACCACGATCGGTCAAATGACCGTTTTTAAAATTTCGATTAGAATTTCAGATATACAACGTAATTGAATCGCCTTTAAACTTTAGACTTTTCCTCAAATATACGTATAATACATTTTTCAATATTCACTTCTTTTTTCATTGTTTATTTTCTGAGCAAAATTTGTAGTCTGTCTTACGTGGAAATGTCACGGTAGGAATAGGTATACGTGAAGTGTCGGTAGGAATAGTGTTAAATAGGATATGCTTATAACTTGAGCTTAATATTATAATTATTTTGTATGTTAGCTTAAATAGGATATGCTTATAATTATTATTACAAATGTTGAGTTTTAATATATATCTCTCTCACACACGACACACACTTATTTTCACACATCGCCCACTCATACCAACCCTCAAATCCAAAAACCCAGCGAAATTACATCGTTCATTTTTATTGGTTCAACAGTTTCTAATATTAACGTATTGCGTACAGGTGACGAGATATCTCGTTTTAATACTTTCTTGTTTCTAGTGAATTCGCTATTTTTTATTTTGTATAATTTTCAGTTTTATTTGTCACAAGTATGATGAAGACGTTTTAATTGTTCCAGTATTAACTTTTAGCTAACCGAATGGGGAGATCTCCCATTCTTTCCTCTGTCATTGATTATATTTACTTGTGTTATTAGTTAGTCTTAAAGTGGAGTTGAATTGATTAAAAATTATACTTTAGGAAAGCAGAAAATGCATTTAATGAACTGTGAACAACACTAGTTTATTATTAACTAATAACAAAAGTAAATAGAATCAATAGGAAAGGAAAGAATGGAAGATCTCCCCATTCAATTGGTTAAGTGTTAAATAATATAAATATTAAAAATTCAGTATTCCTTAGTGAGAATATTAAATTTCTAATATTCTAATCTAAATCATTATGAATTGGTATTTATATATACAAGGACATACACTTAGGTTTAGAATCAGAGCTCCAGATATCACTCACATTATTAACATTCTACTTTATGGACACTTACGTCACCGATTTATAGTTACTCCTAACAATGTTAATTGTACAACGCGATATCCATATCTGTTATATTCGTACACCTACAATTACCATATAATAATAATCAGTGCATTAGATATTAATTTATATGCTTTCGCGTTCCGTACACTTTTAATTTCAAACTGCATCTCTCTTCATGCACTCGCATCGTTTCATCTCCGTTTATTTATTCAACGCAGTTATTGCTATCAATTCGAGTAACCGTTCCACGCACGCTATTATTTATTCATTCCCGGCCGTGTTTATTTCATCCGTCCACGCGATTCGAACATTTTCTCGACAGTTCACACGCGCTGGTATCGCTCAGAAACCTTCTGTATCTAATCTTCGCTCGCATGCAACGCTTACAATCAAAACGGCGTGACCGAATAAATTTTACGACCGCTCGTGTACATGTGAACCCGCACGAAACTCAAACTATGTACAAAGCGTGTGGAATAAAAAAGATTCGGTACCGACATTTGCATTAATGCAACAGTCTCGTTTGTGTTTCCCTCGTTAATTTTTCATTATTATATTTTCTTCATTGAAACTCTAATTGGAATATCAAGGATCGACAAAGAATTTCAAGGATTTAATCCTTTGCACTCGAGAGGTGACAATTAATCGTCTAATAATATTAACTTGAAAGATTTTAAAGTGCAAAATATTTAGGTCCCAAGATTAGCTTATATTAACCCTTTGCACTCGACAGTTGATTATTAGACGTCTAACGATACTATTATAACTTAAAAACTGTTCAAATTCGAAATATTTACTAAGATTCTGTTATATTAACCCTTTGCGCTCGAGAGGCCACTGTTAGCCATTTAACAATATTAATTTCAAAGATTTTCAAGTGCAAAATATTTACTAATATTCACTTAAATTAAACTTCATTTAGTTTATTTAAGTCGTATACCAAAATTTACACATATGATTATTTAACCTCCGGGTCTGACTAATAAACAAACTAATTAAAGTCTGAAAATTTGTGAGACTATCATTTGGCGACTAACAGGCGCCTCTCGAGCGCAAAGGGTTAAACTTCATTTACTTTAGTTAAGTCATATACTAAAATTTACGTGTTTAACTGTTTAACCTTCGGTCTGATTAATAAACAAACCGACTAAAGTCTAAAAATTTGCGAAACTATCATTTGGCGACCGACACTCGCCTTTCGAGCGCAAAGGGTTAACACGTTTCGTGCCATTCCGAATTTCACCGATTTTCTGTTTAGCAATTAATAAATTTGCTTGTAACGTACAGCTGACAGCATACATAGGTAATACGATAATAATCATAATTATCAAGGAAAACACGAACAACATATATACAGAGACCAAAGCAATAAATGTTGAGATGTTGGTGTGTGCCTTTACAATGATTTTTATTTTTAAGTGCTTCCCGTTTAGCAATGATAAAATTCTTTATGACTCCAAAAACAAAATTTTGCGTAACACAGAACGTGTTAATAATTTCGTGCAATTAAAGTCTCGAAAAGTAAAATTTTCCGAGGTATATTAATTGAAAAAAATGGTATATAAATTTGTCGGCTCTTATTGGGTTAAACGTTCATTAAATCACCGAGTAATCAAATTTCGGATATTCATAAAGAATGTAGTCGATCAGGTTCTCTTCAAATAGCCCGACACTCGATACAAACGAAAGCATGCGTGGAGTTGAGGATTGTTTACCGTTTGCCGTTCGAAACAGCGCGAAAACGTGCGCGCAAATAGAGTGGGTAAACAGCGATCCAGATCTCGAGAGGGGCGAGCAAACGAGACGATACGAAAACGCAAGTGTGGGCAGGGAAGAGCCGTGCTCGGACAATCAGGAATGCTAATCGAGTTAATCGACGCTCGTTAAGCCACTAATTAGCCCACGAAGAGCGCGCGCGCGGTATCACGACGTTCAGAAATGAAAAATTTGCGTTTCGAGACGGAATTGATGTAGCATAAAAACGCGATAATCTCGGAATAATTGTTTGTTGAACCTGTTGAAGGTCAATTTAATCCCTCGCCTCGTGTTCGTGCTTGTATAATTATAAATAATCAATTTTAACCCTTTCGCACCAGCAGGTGGCTCTTAGTCGCCAACTGTGTGTACAGAAATTTATTCACATTGGAATCTGTTTAATTTATTGCCTGTCGAATGGTATTAAACTTTGCAGATGTGAACAAGCTTCATTAAGGGAAAAGTTGACTGTTGAAATGTGATGGTTTTATTTACAAAATACGGAAGAATTATACATATGAAAAACCACACAAAACATGCACGCCAGGAACAGTGACAGCAAAACCAACAAACTATCGTAAAAACACAGGAATAGCGTCTTTACGTGAACATAGCAAGTAATTAAATATAAATGACGTTAGAACAAGAAAAAGAGAACCACGAATATTCTGGAATGCGTAATTTGAACATTCACATTCCAACAAAATGGTTGAAAGTCGATTCAGTGTGTTCATCGATAAACTAATTATGTTTCGCCGTAAAAAATCAATTTTTTAAACGTATTTAATATAAAATTATGTGCTTAACATATTGTAGAACAATCTAGCCCCCTATTGTGTTCAGTTGTATACATACAATCGATTCGTGTTTCATTATAGTAACGACTATAATGTATACCAATTTTCAAACCCTATTTTATGCCCAATTATACATTCAGCGCGTTAAAGATGAACTTATCCATCTCATTATATTCGAATCACGATTATAATCAAGTTGCATGTAACCATAAATAAATCTGTGACTCTCCTTTGGTAGGTTTTGTACTTCTTTCAGCGAGAACTGGTAGCAAACCTAAACAAACATTATATCTTTGTCTTCATTTCACAAGTACTGATGTTCATCGATGATGACTCTGTCCTATTCACGTATGAATATCGTGCGATTGTTTATATTTACTACGAATTTTCATTGAACAACGTTAATTATCATTCGCAAGTGTCTTAAAATGCATAATCTGCTCGTTTAACTGTACTTGCCATACAACCCTAACTGTAACTGTAACAGTATTCCTAATTAAATTTAGAATTCTTTTGATTGATTTATTTATTTATTCATTTATTTATTCATAGACTATAATCCCATTGATTTACACAGGTAAATTATACAGACTGCGTTAAATAAGATCACCAAAAATTATTAAGCTGACAAAGAAATTTAGTGAAAGATACATTCAAATAAAAACTTTTTGTTTATACAATATATGGCAATGAATATTTTGCTAATAACTCTGTGTAGACTTCTAGCTTAAATAAAAAAATAAAATAAAATAGTAATACTTATAGCGGTAACAACCATAGTGGTGTTTCTAAATTTTTTCCCCTAGACCGCCATATTGAGAAACGCCATTGGGGCGGAACGCAGAGTTCCGAGAGAATGTTATTCAATCGCGTTAATTTCATTATACGGATTTCGCGTTAGCCGTTTAATCGCCGGTCGTAATGCACGGTTATCCCTTTGTTGTTGCTACTTTCCACCGATTGTTTCAGCATCTCTCGCGTTATATAACGCGTGCACGATTGTTATGCAACCTGCGCGCACCTGCGCTTCAACGTGGACCATCAACGAGGACCAAGCATGTTTATTATTTTTTTTTTTTCATTTCTTTTTTGCTTTCACGTGTCCATTAATGAATTCGTTACCGACAGGAAACGCTATTCCCACGATCGGACATTTTCGTTCGTAGTAATAATAATATGAATAATTGAGAATTAATTAATACCCGGTATATTGTTTCCGATTGGATGCCTGGTGCGTTCAACTGGAGCTTCGTTCTCCGCTCGATGGAAGAGGTTATTGTTGTTCGATACAATTGTAATGATAACGATGAAACGGGAGCAACTTGGATAAATATTCTGTTCGTAGGTTGGAATTATACAATCGTACATTTATATTATTTATATACTCTGATTCGGTTTATTGGGTATAACGATGGCAATTTCTTATTCCACAGTATCAATTTTTGATTTCTTTTGTGGGGAAAATTTATTTGCGAATTTAAAAGTGAGTTTGCAATAGTCGCAAAGTTTTATGGAACATTAGCCCTTTGCACTCGAGAGGTGTCTGTGTTAGTCGTCTAATAATATTAACTTGAAAGATTTTTAAGTGCAAAATATTTGTTAATATTCACTCTTATTAAACTTCATTTTAGTTTGGTTAAGTTATATACTAGAATTTACATATTATATGTGACTGTTTAACCTCTAGGTTTGACTAACAAATAAATTGACTGAAATCTGAAAATTTACTATCATTTGGCGATTAACAGTCACCTCTCGTACACAAATGGCTAGACTTTAGGTTAATGAAGAAAGTATTATTATTAGTATACCCTTATACACAGAGGACGTTACATAGTTATATTTGAGAATATTACTAGCAAAACTAATTATTTCATATGAAGTCCCTTTAAATACTAGAACGTCTAATTGTATTTCGAATATTTTGTGAATTTCTGCGTATTACATTTCGCACGAGCAGCTTACTACTATAATATCACACTTGAACTGGTGACCTTTTCCGATCGGTCGTTTTCAACGATTTCAGCCAAAATTCCCTAGCAGGTTTCACCTAAGGTACAACGTTTTCGTTCCTAAGCTCTCTTCCGGGTATCCACGACCATTCAGAGGGGCGATTTCACCGTGAAAGCAAGTATTTTCGAGGCTTTCGCGCGAAGGTTGGTCCGGCTCGTAAATTCACCGAACATTTTTGGGCGTTTCCGCATGAATCGGGGATCGTAATGCCAACCGTTGAAGGGGAAAAGGCTCTAGCCCCGGCGCGATAAGTTCCCTACGGCCTCGATAAATCAACTTTACGAGCTTGCTTGTGCTGGCTGGTCGCGTTTTCACCGGAAGTGTCGCTTTGGTGTAATGCAAAAAATTATTACGCAGCCGAAAATGGAAAGGCGACCGCTCGAGTTAATGATCTCCTTATAAGAGATCTGTTTAGTATCGTGTGTACAGTCAGTCGCGAAAGTTTTCGCGAATTTATTTAATTCATTAACACGTTCGCCGCCCAAGCGTGATTCGGCTGAGTTTCTCGCTGGACCCAAATCCGATTGCATAGAAACCTGGGGTATAAAAATGTAGAAACAGCAAAAATTTTAACTTTTTATTTTTATTTTATGTATTTTATATTTATATATATATTATACTTCAATACTTATTCCATTGAATTCCCTTTTAAAATTCTATTTAACTTTAAGCAAAAGAGCGTCACCCATATTTGGATGACGTGGCGACGAACGTGTTAAACGTGAAGTACTGAAAAAGTACGATAATTTTGAATATTAATTTATTTATCAATTTTGATAAAAATAGGATCGTTTTGTATGAGAGAGCAAATAAACTGAAGCCATGAAATCGTGAAATTTGCTATACGATTATCGTGAATATATTAAAGCGTACAGAATTTCTTGCCACAGTTGTTAGTGTCAAAACCAGAAGTTTTATTGATTTCAATAGATTTATGGTGATTGTGTTGAAATTTTCCTACGGTTAAGATTTTAGTTTATTTATATTCTTTTCTTAAGAGGTTCGTTACCAGCGTCACATATATGTGACACAACGACTTTTATTGAGAAACCAGCGTCGCACATGTGCGATAGCGATCAATTCTTATATTTGTTCTTGTTTTATGCAAACAAGATCATTCATACAGCTGAGCGTTAAATTTTTCTGAAACGTTGGGAACCTAGATTTATATGTTTATTTACTAAATTTAGATGCTATTTAAATCTCTGCAATTCTTGACTTTTTTAACAAATTTTTCGCTAAATTTCATTGTTAGCTTAACCCTTTGCTCTCGAGAGGTGATTGTCAGTCACCAAATGATAGTTTCGCAAATTTTCAGACTTTAGTTAGTTTGTTTATTAGTCAGGCCCAGAGATTAAATAGTTATATATGTAAATTTTAGTATATCACTTAACTAAACTAAATACCGTTTAATATTGACGAATCTTAGTAAATATTTCGAATTTGAACATTTTTGAGATTAGTATCATTAGACGACTAATAGTTACCTTTCGAGTGCAAAGGGTTAATAACCTTTTGTAATCTTATTTAACGCACTCTGTATTTTTACCTCTATAAATTAATGAGTTTATAGCCTGTGAATAAATAAATAAATAAAAATCTGCAGCATACTTTTGCACGAATTTTCTTAATTTTTGGAAACTGTCTAATAATTATGCACTCGTAATAAATGTGACAAGCGTGTCTTAAATCTTCGAATCCCTTGTTTTTCCCCTTCTAAATGTTAAAAATTTGGCGATTCGTACAAAGATCTCTGCGGTCGACTGTGAAACGGATTTTCTTTCCGTAGAATGGAAATCTCGAAATGCTTCCACGGAATCCCCCTTCCTCGTCGCTCGTTTATATCGTAAATCTCTGTCCCGGCGAAACGAGCAGCATTGTGTTTCGCGTAATTACGAAAGCGACAGTGATTGTTGCCCGTCGAGAGCCGGCACGTAGGTGGTCCGGTTTCGCGCGGGGGAAAACAGAGGCGCGTAAAACTGGCGGGAAGAGATCGTGAGAAGTAGAAAACGAAAGATTGTTTCGAGGAAACTTGTTGCTTTGTGCCCTCCGTGTTTTTGTTCGGCCGCTCGACTAATTTGACCAGGGCCCCCGTTAAGCACGTGTTATCACACAATTTTATGAATTAAAAATGGAAATACAGATTTCACGATTGAGACTTCTGTGAGGCTCGAAATTTCCACGACAAATTTAAAACTTTACTTAGATAGTTTAATTACTTTTTTTTAATTTAATTTTTAATTTTTATCTTACCTAGTGAATAATTACCTTTTGAGTTTTACATTTGCAGATCTTTCAATTTAATTTTTAGTTTAGTTTTAGTTTATTTTAGATAGGATATTAATAATGAAATAGGGGTTAAATGAGGATGTTGGAATTTGATAAAATTTTAGGAACCACAGTTAATTGGGAATTACTTCCCTAGGGAATAAAAGAAGCGTTCAATGTTATCTCAATGTGATATTCTTGTGGACGATATGTAAAAGCTAACAGCTGCGCGATCAAGTGTATTATTATTCCATCAGGTAATAACAGAGATAATTATTACGTTTATAATCTATTAGATACTAATAGAGGTAACTGATAGAAATTAATTATCTCTGTTATTGTATAATGTATCATAAACCTGATAATAATTGATGCCATAAAATCGCCTCTATATTAATATTGCTAAAACCTTTGATTTTACCAAACATATAATTTATTGTAAAACTTTCACCAAAAGCTTTCAAAGAAGTATTCCAAATAACACGGAAACTGAAATAATTATTGTCATAAAATTAATATTGCTAAAACCTTTTATTTTTTGCCAATTTATTGTAAAATTTTCACCAAGAGTTTCCATAGAAATATTCCAAGAAACACGAGAACTCAAATAATTGATGCCATAAAATCGCCTCTATATTAATATTGCTAAAACCTTTGATTTTACCAAACATATAATTTATTGTAAAACTTTCACCAAAAGCTTTCAAAGAAGTATTCCAAATAACACGGAAACTGAAATAATTATTGTCATAAAATTAATATTGCTAAAACCTTTTATTTTTTGCCAATTTATTGTAAAATTTTCACCAAGAGTTTCCATAGAAATATTCCAAGAAACACGAGAACTCAATTTTATGTAACTGACGCGGTACCTAACTTTTCGTTCGGTTCTTTGAATTAATTACTCTCGTGAAATTCAAGGATCTCGTTTCCTTTTGTACTCGTTGCACATATTTCCCTGTCGTTGCTGTTTTCCGCCTGTTTGCTCCTTTTCTCCTCTGTAAAGGAAATTTCTTCCCAGAGACGCATCCCGCGTTGAATGAAACTTCTGCCGGGAATCGGGTATTTTAATTTTCTCCGCCTGTTATTTACGCCCGACGCGACCGCGTATTTTGCGCGCACGAAGGGAGAAGCAATTTCAGGCACGGTGGTATTAATCCCCAGAAAGTCACTATACGCCTGCGTTACACGAACAAAACTAATAATAAAAGGAACGGGCACGTAACAGTTACGTGTTGTGTTCTCGGTGTTTCGTTTGCTTTGAAACTACTCTTTATTGGAAGTTTATCCTGTGATGCATACTCTTCTTTAATATTTTTCTTTTTCTAATTGTTATATAAATATTTGTGAATATTTTTTAAATAGGCACAAATAATAAAGGGAGTGTATACGAAATTTCGAAATTTCAGCCCTGTGATATTCTTTTGTTTAAAATTATCGCGTGAAAAATAGAAATTGGTTAATGGGAAATTATTACAATTAAAGTGCTATTCTTCTTTTTACACTTTGAAATTTTTTATTAAATTTAAACATCAGTAAATACTAGGTAATAATTTTAATGACCTAGAACAATAATCCTTGGGCCTTTTTTTTCTCGTTTACCAATCAATCAATATATGATAGTTAAATTTGCAACTATTTGCAGTGTCTTGTATACATTTGTGCAGATGAAAGTGCATAAAATACGGAAGTCAATTTTCCCCTTTCTTCTTCTCAGTTTATCCCACCATTTGAAGTCCTAGAATGAATCAATTCATTGCAGCATACTCCATTGCACATAATTAAAAAATTTACATACTACTTTTTAATATGTATTGTATAATCGCTGGTATTACAGATACATTATATAATATTAATATTGTTTGTACTAGAAGTATTATAGACACGTTATATAATATTAATGTTACCTGTACTATAAATACGTGTATCATAGATTCAGAATCGCTGCTTTAGAACAGAAGTCTCTAAAATGGGGTACGTAGAAAATTCTAAAAAAAAATCTATCGTATAATTTATCAATTGCAAGTATATATATATTGTTTCATTAAAAATAAATAAATAAAAACAACTTGAATTTCTACATTTTTTCCGTTCAATTCCTCAAAAAAAAAAAAAAAATCATTTTTATCACAAACACGCACACAATATACATATAATTAGGACTTACAATTCATGATTATTTTCATCATAAGGGTACGCGGTTAAAAAGGTTTGGAGATCACCGCTCTAAAATACAGCATTTTCAATTTGCATCAACTTTCTCTTATTAAAACTGAAGTATCAAGGAAACATAGAGGGTGTGTACCGAAGAATTGTTCGCCTCTATTCTCTCCTTTAATCATTCGACGACGCCGCGACGATTCCTTAGTTTCGGTTCACCGTTAAAAGCCACTACTGCCAGCGTCTCGGATCCTCCTCTATTTTAAGCGCCGCTATATCTTTTACGAAACGTCGGCGCGAACGGTCGTCCACGGCCAAGCAACCTTTAATCCTCGGCAGAATCTCAAATCCGGCCTTTGAACTCGAAATTCACCAGACCGCGGGCGCATCTCCCTCGACGGGGGACCTCGGCTGGAATTAAACTATTCCATTTGTGAATTTCTCGAAAAGGACCTTCTTTCGCTGTGAACATTTTTTAAGGGTGCTCTCTCTTTGCCCAGAGGCAAGCTTCACCCTTTACGTTATTTTGCTTTAAACGTGGTGGAAGTGTCTGCTACATTTTCCTAGGGATTTTTTTTTGTTCTGGTCGGATCTCAGTTTCTTTTTCCAGAAATGGTCGATTGAATTTAGATCGTATTTTATATTTTTTGTAATTTATATTTTAATCCGATGCTTTTATAGTAAGTAATCGTGATAATTTGTATCGTTGGAATTGAATATCCCTTAATCTTCGCACTCCGAATTATTTTGCAATTTTATTTCCAATAACTCCCTAGTATTTTAGGTGTTTTATTTGAAATTTACTTCAAAGGAAAATTCCTTGACTGGTACTCATTTTTTTTTTATTAATTATATTACCCACCATTGTTATCCATCATTTGAGTGTTCGACGTGAAGAACAATAAGATGTGTATTAAGCTTGCCACATCAACATAGAAGTTACTGTGATGAAAACTGATATCGAGTCACACTCGACAAAGGAGTGCAAAGGGTTAAATGGCAAATTTCATATTAACCAGTATTTTTTCCATAAATTTGCTACACTGTACATATTACTTAACGACAATGATAATAGATTCTTAAATTTTATTCACAAAGAAACCAGCAAATAATTAGCAGCAGGGAGTTGCGAAAAAATTCGACGAGTTATGAGAGTTAAATGATTAAAAATGCAAATGTCCGAACGAGTAACGCGCAGGCGAAAATTTATTCGCCTCGCAGCGACAGCGAAAAAAAGAATGAACAACATTTATCCGATCCCCGATGTGTAATTGATGCTCGGATTAAATTCTCCTTGCTGTCGAGTTAATTATCTTCTTACCCCGTCGAAAGAAGATGCTTCAGAGGGGTTGGACAAGGAAAAAAGACAGTAAACGAAATAATGGGCCCAGACAGACGCTTCGAGTTAGGAATTATCGCATATTACGTTATTTATACGGGGCCATTAATATTCATTAGCGCTTGGTAAATGGAAAAATGACAAAATTACCGCGGAAAATTTACGACCGATGGCCTGTGCACGGTGGCTAATAGAGAACCGCCACCGTAAACGATAAAATCGAGGATCGCGAACGCGCAAGGATAAAGCCGGCCGGGGACATTATTCACGGTCGTTCGACGAGAAACACCAGTTTTCGCGATCGTGAAATCGTGGTGTGTCTGCCTCTGTGATGCCTACAGAGGCTTCAAAAAGTATTCGTATTATAAGGAAATTCATCTACCTCTGAAATTCTGATTTCAATGAAGCTTTATGCGTATTCAGAACATGGTATGACCTGTGTGGAGCAATTTTTTCGGCGGCAAAATATCTTTTAAGGGGGCTGATAATAAAACTCAAAGTTTTAGCGATTTTTCACGGTTTAAATACAAGCTTTTCTGTGTTCCTTTTTTATGGTAGGGCGATAGGGTATTAAAAGTTAAACATTTTCTGTTTGAAAGATTTTGCTTCATCAAGTACCTTTACAAAGTTATCTTCAAAGAATGAGAGAAAACTCAGAAACTTCAACGGTGGTTTCACCCCTTTAAAATGGCATTTACAGTGGCTCCAAAAAGTATTCGTACATTATATTATAAGGAAATTCTTATACTTCTGAAATTCTGATTTCAATGAAACTTTATGTGTGTACAGAGCATGGTATGTCCTGCGTGGAGCAATTTTTTTGGTGGCAAAATATCTTTTAAGGGGGCTGATAACGAATCTCGAAGTTTCAGCGATTTTTCACGCTTTGAATACAAGCTTTTCTGTGTTCTTTTTTTATGGTAGGGTGATAGGGTATTAAAAATTAAACATTTTCTACTTGAAAGGTTTTGTTTTATCAAGTACCATTATAAAGTTATCTTCAAAAAATGAGAGAAAACTCAGAAATTTTAACGCTGGTTTCACCCCTTTAAAATGGCATTTAGATGAAAAGAAGAGTACTAACTCGTACGTATACCATTACGATCTACAGTGACTCGAAAAAGTATTCGTACACTACACTTCAAGGAAATTCACCTAATTCTGAAATTCTGATTTCAATGAAAGTTTGCATGTGTATAGAGCATAATGGGTTATAAATGGAGCATTTTTTTACTCGACGGGAATTCTTTTCGAGAGGTTAAAAGTTGCCTCAAAGTTTTAGCGATTCTTCATGCTTTGAATGCAAGTTTCTCTGGAATCTTTTTCTACAACTGAGTGATAGGAAATTAAAAAGTTGTACATCTTTTATCCGAAAGGTTTTGCTTTATCACACGCCATTACAAAATTATATTTAAAATACGAGAAAAACTATTGAAATCATTAACACTGTTTTCACCTCTTTAAGGTGACATTTCAATGGAAGAAAAAATTAATCCATACACATAATATTACGTTTCACATATTTACAAAATTTTATTAAAAACTTTCATTGAAATCAGAACTTTAAGGTTTAATGAATTTATTTGTAACACAGTGTACGAATACTTTTTGGAGTCACTGTACATACCCACAATGTTTTATTAAATACTTCTGTCAGACTCAGAATTTCATGGTTAAACGAATTTATTTTTGACATAGTGTACGAATACTTCTTGGAGCCACTGTACCACGGATTTTGCATGTCGAACACGCGGTTTCGCAAGGTCGATGCGTTTTTTCTAGTGCGTCCGCTGCCACGCATACATACGAGATCACAAATAAATATCGTAATTCGTTTCAACTGGCGGCAAAATATTTATATTCAAGTTGGTTATCGAGATTCGTCTGCTTATCTCGTCGATATTTTTCTCTCCTTAACTTTCTACAAAATTGTCCGAGCGAAACACGTTCGATGCACGTTCATGGTTCACAGTAATTAATTTGTGTTAATTAGACAGGCGCAGGCTTTATGTACACTTTTATTCGTATGCTAATTTTTTCGTTTTTGAAAGATAACGTGTTTATGTGGTACTTACGAGCCAGGTATCGATATCTCATTCATTAAGAGAGATTCTTGTTGTTACTCTCATTATTACCTTATCACAATTAGTGTGGTTTAAAAGAATGTGTGCCTCGTCGATTATTATCTGTAATGCAAGTCTTGCTTCGCATTTAATGAAAACGTAAAAATTATGATTCTATATCTTTGTAGCGAATTATGTATACAATTTATTCTTTTTTCGTATTTCAAGCAATTTTAATCTCCCTCGAGATTATTTTGCATGGCTACAAAATTATATTTTAATAGGGTTAAAAGAATGTGTACCTCGTCGATTATTATCTGTAATACAAGTCTTGCACTGCATTTGATGAAAACGTAAAAATTATGATTCCATGTCTTTTTAACAAATTATGTATACAATTTATTTATTTTTTCGTATTTCGAGCAATTTTAATCTCCCTCAAGATTATTTTGCATTGCTACAAAATTACATTTTAATAGGGTTAAAAGAATGTGTAGCTCGTCGATTATTATCTGTAATACAAGTCTTGTACTACGTTTCATGAAAACGAAAAAATAATGATTCCGTCTTCTTAGCGAATTATGTATACAATTTATTCTTTTTTCGCATTTCAAGCAATTTTAATATCCCTCGATATTATTTCGCATGGTTACAAAATTTGATTTTAAAAGAATGTATACTTTGTCGATTATCTGTAATACAAATTTTGCACTACATTTGATGAAAACGTAAAAATTATTATTCCATGTCTTCTTAGCGAATTATGTATACAATTTATTTATTTTTTTCGCATTTCTTGCAATTTTAATATCCCTCGAGATTATTTCGCATGGTTACAAAATTTCATTTTAAAAGAATATATATTTTATCTGTAATACAAGTCTTGTACTGTATTTCATGAAAACGAAAAAATAATGATTCCGTCTTTTTAGCGAATTATGTATACAATTTATTCTTTTTTCGCATTTCAAGCAATTTTAATCTCCCTCGAGATTATTTCATATAGTTACAAAATTTCATTTTAATAGGGTTCATAAAGCTCGTCGTATTCGAGAGAGAATATAATTGAATAGAAATTTTGTCGAATCTAAAGGAAAATCAAAACAAGATATGGCCATTACAGCACCGTGTAGTACGTACCGATACGTGAACGGTTCACGGTCACGACAATTAGCCGGGACTAACGAACGTCCGCGTCACGCTGCGTTAATTAGTTCCACGAAATTTATCCCAACAGTTTGTTGTTCCCTCTGCCCCCTGAGCAGCTGTCCGTCGACCAAAACTGAGCAACTTCCAAATCCACCGGCTCTGTTCCTCGCTCACTTATCTTTCGTTACGGTAGCTTTATTTTTGGACATCGTGACCTATATATCGTGAAGCGAATCTGCAGATTCACCGATTAACCTTTAAAGTCGGCCACTGTTACGAGTGTATTAGGTACAATGTTAGATTTGTATTAGGTTTGGGTTAGAAAATTAATTCAAGTTAGAATTAGATGATCGAGTACAATTTTTAACCCTTAAATGCATATCATTGTAATACTACAACAATAGTATTTTCAGTTTTATTTTCTAGTGAATGTGCATAGTGTTGCAGATATTTAACAAAAGTTTTTTTTAATAAATTAGTACAAAAAGATTGTTAAAAAATTTTTTCTTTATTTTTCTGCAGTAGCATGTACATGTTTACATAATACATTTTTTTCAGGGTGTAAGAAAATATCATGCATTTAAGGGTTAATGGAAGAAAATTTGTTTACAAGGATCGAATCAAATTATAATATAATTGTGAATGATTATACAGAAGCTTGATAAGTTTGTCGAATATTTATGTGAAATTGACGAGGTGTAAGGGTGGTGTGGCTAATCATGGGGGGGAGGGAATTTTGTGCAGCTGTTAAAGATCATTATTGTATGAAAAATAAGGTCTACTGTAGGGCTTGATGAATTACCTTGTTTACAAATTTACAAAAACAATTACTATTATTCCTGACAATTTTTGTTAACTTTTATTGATAGAGTGATACGAGTATACCCTAATCTACCTCCCTCTCAGCTCTGCAGTTTCAAATCCTGTATAATGCACACCTATTTCTTAGTACATGTACATCAGAAATAGATGTACAAGAAACGTTCGTAAATCTATTGTTAAAAGAATCGATTCGTGAGTGAATCTGTAGTATCTATTCCATTATATAACATTTTAATTCGTTATTCAACTTTATATTGAATTACATCGTGTTACATAGTGGTGAATCACAGTATATTATCCATAGACACGCTAATTTATTGATTCTTGGCGTTTGCAAAGATTGTTAATTACATTTAATGTATTATACTCGAGCAGAGTTGAAACCTAACGTTGAATAGACACGACAAAAGTGTTCACAGTCACCCAGTGGCGATAGCTATCTAGGATACGTGCAACAAAAGCTCGACGCAGGTGACTGCAGCCACCCTTGGTAACAAAAGGGTTAATAGCCGCGCTGTGCCGATATCGTAAATCCTGCACGAACGTCGGCACAATGTAATTGCTCTGTTCCAATGAGCAGCCTTAACGATCCAAGCTCTTGTTTCCCCGGCGAGTGATTAACGAACCAGTTTCCAATCGTCGAGGAAACGGCGGAAAGCTCGCCGGGTAAATATAATAACAGTTCCTCCGACCGATGAGAATTACAGGGGGTTAACAACGCGTGGCACGAACGGGTTGTGCTGCACAGGTGATGATTAAAACGCGGACAAATTGTCTGGAGGACAGAAGGTTGCTTAGAAGGATTTCTTTTAATCCTCTTGTTCTTCTCGCTTACTCTTCCATATGTATTTACTTTTTATCAGTCGGATCTTTTTGTCCTGGTATTAAAAAGATATGATGTTTTAGGGATGCTACAAAATTTGTGAATCGTTAGTTAATATTGTTTATTACGTACAAGAAAATTAATATCTGTTTGTTGAATTTATGGAACACCTTTCTATTGAAAGATAATCTTATCTTCGAGTTATATAGATCCAAGGAAATTAGTAGAAATAAATTTGTGGGGTTACTTTTATAGGGTTAAATTTGTAGAGTTAAATTAGTAGGTTTAAATATGTAGGGTTAAATTAGTAGGGTTAAATAAGGACTGAATAATTTTGTAACAATTTTATAGAAGATCCTTTACATAATTGTGTTTAATAATGATATGGTAAACAATTCTTCTGTAATGAATTGTCGTTTTTCTGATTTCCCGAATGGAATCGTGTGATCCTTGTACAATGTATGGAAATTAAATTGTAAATTTTCATTAAAGTATAAATCCATAAATATTTATGGATCGATGGAGTCGACGGGTTAATTCATATTTCATTTACCGTAAATTATTTGGATCGTTAATTAGCCGGACAGAATTAACAAGCAGCGATGCAGGACTCGGGTTCCTTCCTGCTGTATAGTCGTTTCATGGGAACTGAAGTTTGCCAGCAACAGGTGGCTCGGAGGAATATCAATTCCGTGGCGTGTTGTCGAAGTCATTCGCGATTGTGGTCTTCGAATTTTACGTTTATGTCCGCTCTCTAAAGCGAATCCTGCAATTTACTGCTGAATTAGTACAGATTACGGAAATATTTGTTCGTTTGTCATAGAAAATTGGGAAATGTCTGAACATTAGAAAATTGGTAACTCATCAAACATTAGAAAATTTGGCAATGATTGAACATTAGAAAATTGGTAACTGATCGAACACTAAAAAATTTGAGAAATGATTGAACATTAGAAAATTGGTAATTGATTAAATATTAAAAAATTTGGGAAATGATTGAACATCAGAAAATTGGTAATTGATTAAATATTAAAAAATTTGGGAAATGATTGAACATCAGAAAATTGGTAATTGATTAAATATTAAAAAATTTAGGAAATGATTTGAACATTAGAAAATTGGTAATTGATCAAACATTAAAAAATTCATTAAAATGATTTTAATCGAAAGCTTCAGTGACGATTGCTAGGTATTAAAAATACATGTTTTTCTGGTTAGAAAACTGTTTCTTCGAACGTTAAATATTATAGCGGCTGTGAATTGAGTAGAACGATGCCTGGAGAACTGAAATCGAAGTTTATCTTTCTTCCTTTCGATCTTCAATTACGAGTCGGCCTGGCGGCCTATTTAAAAAGTCCACGCCACACCCACGCACACCTACAAGCTGCAGCGAGTGCATAAGCGAAGAGCCCACACGCTAGCCAGGCAGCTAGCGAGCATAAATTATGTTCAACGTTTGTGTACGTGTGTATGTGTGTGTATGACTAACACTCGCAAAATGTAATTGTTACGAGAAGGTGATAATCACGCAAATATTGATTTTACATTTATTTGTAAATGTAATTTAAACTCTGCTAGTTGGAATTTCGTTTGAACTTAGGAAAGTATGGGTCCATTTTGACCAAATTTTGAATTTCATCATTTCTCGTTCCTTTACAATATTTCTGTTCGAAATTTTGCTTTAAACTGTTGGTGAATTCTTTCCTTCTTTAATATTATTATCGTTTATTATTACTATCGTAATCTCTGCCAACTAGAATTTCGTTTGGACCTAGGACAGTTTGGGTCCATTTTGACCAAACTCTGACTTTCATCATTTCACGTTCCCTTACAAGATTTCTTTTCAAAATTTTGCTTTAAACTGTTGGTAAATACTTTTCTTCTTTACTAATATCATCATCTATTGATGCTGTCGTAAATTCTGCCAACTGGAATTTCGTTTGGACCTGGGATAGTTTGGGTCCATTTTGATCAAACTCTGACTTTCATCATTTCACGTTCCTTTACAATATTTCTGTTCGAAATTTGGCTTTAAACTGTTGGTAAATTCTTTTCTTCTTTATTATTATCATCGTCTCTTGTTGCTATCGTTAGTGTTGTAATTATGATTTATCTATTCGTTTATCTGCGTTACGTTTCTATTAGCGTAAACCAGAGCGTGAAGATTGTTATACAAGCAGTTTAAGACTGGGTCGAAGTGGGTCCAAAAATAGGCCCGGAAATGCTGAACGAAACCGAAGAACCATATACGTGTCCAAAATAAAATATTGGGATACACAGCAGAAGCTAAAACGTCACACTTTATTCGCTTGTTGCTCCATTCATCACGAGCGTGCGAATCGTCTTTCAGCCGCATTGTGCAACACGTTTCTGCGGGATATCCCACAAATCTCAACTAGCCGGCCTCGCCAGAGATTTATTTCTCGCTGGTCTCTCTTCTCAGATTTTCCTCCGGCCAGTCGTGTTCCATATACGTGCTCGCAGAGAAAAGGTTTTCCGATCGAAAGTTCGCCGTACACCGTGTACCAAGTCGTTGGTAATAATCTCCTAATGAAAACGTAGAGGCGTTTTTCAACGTTGATCGATGCCAGACGAAACCACGGAGAAAGGTGCGCCTAAACGGCGCGAGTGAACAATGAACGAGCGCCTCTGAAAGAGATGGCGCGTCCTCAATGAAAGGGTTACGCAACGAGGAGTAGTGATGCATCGCTTATTAATGGCTTGATCAAATAAGACCAGCAAACGTTGCGGTTGTGCAATCGCTGTATTTGTTTTTGGTCGTGTACGTAGAGAGAGCGAGATTTTCGCGAGGAATTAAGCACAGGTTTCATTTCCCTCCATCATTTTTTAACTGGGCGATGTTCCAACTTTTGTTTATGGTGAAATAATGAGATTTTTATCGCTGATGACTTTATATTAATACCATCGACTCTCCATATTTCAATACTCTTAATTTGATTGAGAGCAGTCTCTTTAGAGCAAAGAAGGCCATTCTTTTTCCTATTCCAATAGTTCTTTCAAAAAGTTTCAATAGTTGGTAGGTGCGTGATTTTAACCCTTTGCACTCGAGAAGCGACTGTTAGTCACCAAATAATGATAATTTCGTAAACTTTCAAACCTAAGGAGTTAAATAGTCGTAAAAGTAAATTTTACTGTATCCCTTGACCAAATCTAATGGAATTCAATATGAGCGAATCTTAATAAATATTTTGCAATTGACAATCTTTGAAATTAATATCACTGGGCGAATAATATTCACTTTTTGAACGCAAAGGGTTAGAAGTTGATCAACACGGGCACTTAGAGAATCTTTCCAAGATCTACAGCTCGCGATTTTCCAGATATTCCCATGAAATATTTCACTTAGAACAATACAATATCCAGTCCTCAGTTGCACATAAATTAATTTTCCTTTAAACCACTATAAATATTGCAATCTCAATTTACGTTGAACCAATTACATTCAAAATGAAATTGTTAGGAAATAAAATTTAATTTCGGAAAAATCTTATGTATTATCTTAAAGTGCAACTTAATAATTAATTATGGCTATACAAATAATAATAAATGTTTATCCCTTACAGTTCTAAGCAATAATATAAGATAATTAAAATATATTTAGATCACTCTAATTTCACATACACAGTCTTTTTTCTAAAATTTAACTCAGCTACACGACTACTCTCTATGACTTCCTTAATTATAATGCCTAATCCTTCTCACCGTTACCTGGGCCGAAGCACCGAGTCGAATAATATAAGATAATTGAAATATATTTAGATCACTCTAATTTCACACACACACAGTCTTTCTTCTAAACTTTAACTCAACTACACGACTATTCTCTATGATTTCCCTAATTATAATGCCTAATCCTTCTGACTGTTACCCGGTCCCGAAGCGTCGAGTCGAACCGATCCACAGGCCATTAGAAGTCTCGTCTTTAGTTTCTATATAATGTCGCAACCGTCGAGGTCCCTCGCCGATCGTCGCCATTTTGGAGAACGTCTCTCGAGCGCGTGGCACGCGCGCATCGATCAGCGTCGCTCGACGGGTCTGATTTTTCTTTGCAGGTGTGAACTAGAGCGAAAAACGGAAGCGGGAG
>JAOPTO010002206.1:6040-41522 GCA_033822845.1 Tetrapedia diversipes | reverse complement strand
GTTCGTTTCTGTTGGGATAATGGTTGTAGCTGATTGTTGGTGGCTTGTATTTGAAGTGTGCTTAAATCTGAAGTGGAGATGTGTACAGTCCGAATAAAAATTATGCATCTCCGTAGAGTCTATCATGACGATTTTGAATCAGGTAAATCAGCATAGAAAGAGCTGAATGAAATGTTCGTTTCTGTTGGGATAATGGTTGTAGCTGATTGTTGGTGGCTTGTATTTGAAGTGTGCTTAAATCTGAAGTGGAGATGTGTACAGTCCGAATAAAAATTATGCATCTCCGTAGAGTCTATCATGACGATTTTGAATCAGGTAAATCAGCATAGAAAGAGCTGAATGAAATGTTCGTTTCTGTTGGGATAATGGTTGTAGCTGATTGTTGGTGGCTTGTATTTGAAGCGTGCTTAAGTCTGAAGCGGAGATGTGTACAGTCTGAATTAAAAGTATGCGTTTTCATGCAGCCGACCACGATTATCTTAAATCAGGTAGATCACCATTGAAAGAGCTAAGTGAAATGTTGATTTCTGTTGGGATAATGGTTGTAGCTGATTGTATTTGAAGTTTGTATAAGTCTGAAATGGAGATGTCTACAGTCCAAATTAAAAGTATGCGTCTCCGTAGAGTCGATCATGACGATCTTAAATCAGGTTGATCAGCATTGAAAGAGCTGAATGAAATGTTCGTTTCTGTTGGGACAATGGTTGTAGCTGATTGCTGGTGGCTTGTATTTGAAGTGTGTATAAGTCTGAAACGGAGACGTGTACAGTCCAAATTAAAAGTATATATTCATCTGCCAAAGTGGAGATGAAAGTAAGAATAGTTCTAATATAAAACCATACAATTTACGTATAAGATAATACATCATATAATACAATATAACGTGAATATATATAATATATTCTGTAATTCCTATAGTTCTCGAAAAATAAATTGATCGAAACGAAGCGAAACGAGGAAGCTTTCTGTAAATAGTTTAATTTCATAATTACAGTTCGCCTTATTCGTATCACGAAGTGGATATCAATCGGTTCGACTTCTCTGTACGATTCGTGTCTTTTACTGTTACGATTACTTTAATTACATATTCTATCTTCCCGGATATCTTTTTAAGTTTCTCGTTTCTTTTTTGTCACTTCAATTAATATAATTAGAAATCTTGTCCAACGGTGGTACCGTTGCGTTTCGTCGTTGCCCTTTTTACGAACAGACATCTGACGGTTCCACGGCGGTATAATGCGTAGGATAACGGGCACGCATGATCAGCGCCAGTAGTAGATGACTCGTATGCAATGTTGCAGCTGGGCCCACGCTCGTTAAAACTGCACTTCTGCTTTCCCATAAAAGAAAACCTCTCGTGGGAAAAAGGAGAGCGGGTCGCAAGTTTGATACGGTTGATCCGCAGATGCGCGTATCAAGATGGCGTTTCCTCGACGATCTTTCGCGTTGCTCGAATATTCAGTCTTTTCTCGAGGAAAGAGAATTATTGATGGATCACCGGTGCATAAGAGGCGTTGCATAACGCTCGAATGCAACGGACGTGTTGCAGTTTTAGGAAAGGTTGCGCGGCGTTCGTATAAGGCTACATATATTCTTTATGGGGTAGAGTTTTAGAATTTCAAATTGCTCACGTCTTTTTTTCTCTCTCTCCCGTACAAACTTACTTTATCCATTTTAATGTTTGTCACGCGTTTTAATTATCGTGCATTTACATTTCGATCGAATAATTCCCCATTTGGGAAAGTTGTTTTAAACCCTTTGCACTCGAGAAGTTACTATTAGTCTTTTAACACGTTCGTCGGCCAGCGTGATTCGGCTGAATTTCTTGCTGGGCCCAAATTCGATTGTATGGAAAACTGGGGTGAAAAAATATAAAAACACCAACAATTTTAACTTTTTATTTTTATTTTATGTATTTTATATTTATATATATTATATTTCAATGCTTATTCCATTGTATTCCTTTTAAAATTCCAATTTAAAATCCTATTTAAGTTTAAGAAAAAGAACGTCACCCATATTTTTGGTGTTAATGACACTAACTTCAAAAATTTCCAAATTTGAAATATTTACTTAGATTCGCCTATATCAAACGTCATTTAGTATAGTCAAGGGATACGCTAAAGTTTACACGTATGACTATTTAACCTGTGAGACTGACTAACAAAGAAATTAACTAAAGTGTGAAAATTTGCGAAACTATCATTTGGTGACTGACAGTCACCTCTCGACTGTGTAAAGGGTTAATAAAAAGTCGAAACGAGGAAGAATTGTATTATTGGATCACGACAGATTAAACGTGGAGTCGTTTAATTAATTAGAATATGGCGGAGTGTTTTTCATTTTATTACGCCTGGTGTGCAGGCGGAGTATAAATTCTTAAACAGTGGCAACGGCGAAGCTTTATAAATAACACGTGCGATTAATCTTCCACGGTCCAGTTACTTTTTATGGTGCATGAAGTTGCGTCTTACTCGTTGACAACGCCGAGGCGAAGAACTCTGGACGAACCGTCGGAGGAATCGTTTAACTTTAATTTATTTAACATGAACATCGATTTTGAAATCAACAACCGATCCCAGTTTTATGATTCGGAATGAATCAAGTGATTACAAAAATGGCAACAAGTGTTGCCCGAAAGAAGAGCTTCACTTTCCTATAAATCACATCAATCGATAGAATTGATCTGTAAAACGCGTATCTGTTGCTACAAGAAATATTTGTCGCTTAAACCACAACAAGCGTTTCCGAACCTCCCTCGAACGCTATTTATAATGCGAATTTATCTGACAAGATGCGTTACAAGATGCGTAACATTCGTGTCATCGTAACGAAACATTTTTTAAAATAGAATTTTCGACACCTTCGAAACCCTGACGCACCTTGCCGTCGAACGAAATAAATTTCTCAACGTTTCTCCCCTACAGTGGCTCGGTAAAAAAACATGTTCGTCGGCAGCTTCGTTCAGAAGGAGCAAAAAGACGTCGATATTTACGTCGTCCAAATAATTCACGGGAATACATGACACCGTTGAACCGGAAAGTCTGACGCCCACAAATCCTCCAAGGAAAGACGACGCGTCTGAAAGGTCTCTGGCTCCTGAAATACTCCGTGAGTTTGCCATTTCGGCGATCTTTTGCTGACACAAGGGCCGCAACGAAGAAAATGTTTTGACACTCGTCATAGTATGTCAATTGCAAAATACAATGTGGTGCAAGAGGGATGAAAAATGTGAAGAATTAATTTCTTAAATGGGGTACTTTAAAGTATGCGATTTACATAAATGTATAATTTTTTGTTTTAAGATAGTATAGTAGTTGTAGATGCATTTCTGTAAATCAATAATTTCAAATTAACCCCTACCAATGATGGTTAACCCTTTACACTTCATAAGTGACTTTCAGTCGGTAAGCTGTGCTACTTTCAAAAATTCACATGTGCTAAAAATTTAAACATATAATGATACACTGGATCTTATACAACCTAAAGCTAGGTATTAATTGTCACATATTATTACGAAGTAATTGTAAATATAACTTCTTCAACTTTCTTTGAATATTCGCCTTGTTTAGCCCTAAACTACGTACTTAAAAATATTTCACTGAATTTTTCCAGAATTTCTACACGCTTCAAAATGCATAAAAATCACGTTAAATATAAAATACTCGTATTAATTGTTATTGGTTAATAACAATTAACCGGTTAAGGGTAGTGTATTTAATTAATAAGCTGGTTATACATAGGAAATAAGCGAAGTGAGAAGGAGGATATAAAAAAAACAGAACTCTCTTGTAATCCCATAGGGAAAACAATAAAGTTATTTTCAAAATATTCATATTTAATAATTCGAAAAGAACAACGTGTCATTGCAGAGTTGATAATACTAATCATAGTACAGTAAAGTAAATGCTAATTCTCACGGTATTAATTTCATGAGACGAGTGCTAAATCTCTAAACACTAGAACTACCGGCGATTAGGATATACTTTTTTTTTCTTCTTTTACTTCTGATTTTTTAAATCAAATTGAAGGCTGTACAAAAAAGATACCTAATATAAGGGAAACAAATTTTAGCAATCATAGTAAAAATTATAGTAAACAGTTGAATGTGTAGCAACCACAGTAAGTTTACTACGTTTCTATGAAAATTACATAATAAATTAGATCATTTTGACCTCCTTGATGGTTCTAGTGTTAAAGAAAAAAAAAATAAATAAATCGGCAGAATTTCACGCATTCGTTGGAGCACCCACGTGGCGCGTTTACAAGATCTCTGACGCTGTCGCGAGCGTAACCGAGGGAGGTCGCGTTAATATTTACTTTCATACACTGCCTCCGTTCGAGCCAGTTCATTGCTGACTGTATCGTGCTCGCTGTCCATCTGACAGTACCGCTTGTGAATCGATCCTGTGTGCGTCCAAGTGTACCGTTGATCACGTTTCCATCGAACGATGAGAAGACACCGGACGTGTCATCTTTAATCCGTTGATTAAAGATCCATTCTAACTTTTGCACCCTTTCGATGGAATCCGCAGTTTCCTCGTACTCTTTGCACACTGCTGTCCACCGTTTTCTGGTGAATTCTTGAGGATTCGCGTAAAGTGGTAAACATTACGATTCGCGAATGCTTAACGAAGTCATAGAACATTTTTAATAAAAGAGTTTAATCAAGTTAACATTGTAATCTTAATGAAAATAAAAAGTTTTCTAATACGAACACGTTTAGTGGAGTTAAAACTATAATTTGAAGAATATCAACTATAAAAATGATGAATATTGTAAAGAAGAAATTTTAATATAAGTAATTGTAAGTTTCTAATATAAGTGGAACTGTAATTTATTTTGCAAAGCAGTGTTACATATACACGGTGTTCGGTAAAATAAAAATTACACATCTTAGCGACATCATATTCAGAAAAAATATTAAAAATCTGATTCAAGTGTAAATATTCGTTAAAACGTGTGACCTCGTGAAACAGAAAAATTTCTAACGCGACTGTACCGTCCAACGCAGTTGGATACAACAATCTCGATCATAACCAAGTTAAAACGATTACGAAGCTCTATCAACTTCGAAGGATTCATTGAGTTACGACTCGTGGCCAACAAGGATCTCATTGATCGCGTCGACCGACCGACTGACTAATTGACTGGTAAATTGATCGGGTGTGTTAACGAGCGTCGCAGACTCTCTGGATTGGCGTCCGTGAAATTGGCCAGGCCAATTCTTCGTCTTCCAACAGCACCGTGAACCGACCCGTGGCGCAGGGATGATCCTCGTTAAGATCGGCAGGTTCAATGTTGATCTCGATCAGTGAATCGTGTATTGTGCACGCGCGCGATTTCGCAGAAGCTCGATTAATGGTTTGTTGAACCCTGAAGAACGAAGCAACCGTTTCTCTGGCGACTGCTTGCACAGAAAGTAGTCTATGTCATGGTGATGAATCTGCAAGTTACGAGGAAGGGAAAGTGACGTGTTATGGAATTGTGTGCCTTGGGGGACACTAAAATCGAGCGAGAAACTGAGTATAAACTGCCACATAGAAGGAACGATTGACTTAAAATTAAAGCAGTGTTCAAAATTTTGCACAGCCTAATTTTTCACAGAAGAAAAATTTACTTTTTTGTTACAATAAATTGGATACTGCCATCGTAATGATTGTGTTGAAGGGTTATATGGAATTCGTGTAACAGAAAAATGAGTGTATATTTATTAACAAAAATATCAATGGTGTCTGCATGATTGGTTCACAACACAAATAGCAAAGAACTGAAGAACGTGGAGACATTTTATACCTGACTACCGCGGCCCTAAATCATTTCAGCAAGTGCAGTTTTCAAGTAGAAATAATAAAGTCGTATGCCTCAACAGATTGCAATTATTTAAATCGATCGACTGGTAGGCATTTGAAATTGAATAATTTATGAGTCGCCGCAGAAATTGATATCAAGCGCAGCGCATTAACTATGAAAGAGATCCTTGAATTAATATTTTGTTATTCGAAGACACGTTACGTAGCAAGAATCCTCGGAGAAAAATACGAAATTCCGAGGGATTCGCTCGAGTGCATTAATAAAACATCGTACGAGGATGTTCACGGTGACGAGTGGAGAACAATGAGCTTGGTGATTTCATCGTTTCCATGATTAAACCGCAACGACACACGTAACAAAGGGCATAGAAGCGTGTGGAATAGCGGATTTGAGGCTTCTTCGATCCGACAGATTTATTCGCGGATGATCTAATAATTGCTCAAGGACGAGCCGCTTGTTGGCTAGCCGGTAATTAGAGTGCGTCAGCAACATGAGAATCCGATACGTGCCACAGGATATTGGAAATTGTTACAAGCGTACGTTATCTCCTACTCTTTTTTTTTTTTTCATCTATTTTCATCTAGTTTCGAATTTCTTCTTTTTTTACGCGGATAATATAGCTTGACGCTGAGAAAATTACGCTTGGTTTGTTCGATCAGGTTCTACGCTCGTTACAGAAATAAGTCTGTGTATCCTATTATGACGCGAAATTTATGTACAGGGTGGGTGTTTAAAGGAAGGTTAGTCTTTTCGTGTGGAAACGAGGAAAATGTTGGTTGGAAACTTTTAACATGGAGGTGATTGTTAATCGTTTAATGATACTAACTTCAAAGATTTTTGAATTCGAAATATTTACTAAGATTTGCCTATATTAAACGTCATTTAGTTTAGCTAAGTGACACACTAAAATTTACATATATAACTATTTTTCTATGAGTTTGATTAATAAACAAATTACTAAGACTCGCTGATATCAAACGTCATTTAGTTTAGCTAAGTGACACACTAAAATTTACATATATAACTATTTTTTCCAGGAGTTTGATTAATAAACAAATTACTAAGACTCGCTGATATCAAACGTCATTTAGTTTAGCTAAGTGATATATTAAAATTTACATATATAACTATTTATCCTCTGAGTCTGATTAATAAACAAATTACTAAGATTCGCTTGTATCAAACTTTATTTAGTTTAGCTAAGTAATATACTAAAATTTACATATAAAACTATTTATCCTCTGAGTCTGATTAACAAACAATATAACTAAAGTCTGAAAATTTACGAAACTATCATTTAGTGGGTAACAGTCACCTCTCGAGCATAAAGGGTTAAATTACATTTTATTCTTCTGGAAAGGACACGTTCTATGTAATTTTTAATCGATTCTTAACACTTGACCAACTAAATGGGGAGATCTCCCATGTTTTCCTGCAATTTTTCCGTTACATTAAACTGCATCGTTTCGAGTTCACGTCGAGGCCTCATTTTTCTACGAACTAAGAATTCTTTTCAATGAAATCAGGGGACTGGGTCGAACGAAGTTCAGAACAGGTAGCAGGGTTGAAGGGAAAAGTTAATCCGTAGCTTTCTATTTATCGTTAACACGTTGAATGCCACGCCAGTTTTACAGGGTTTGCCCGATGAATTTTCTATTGTACGATACATATACTATTGGAATATTACCTACGATAAATAAGTTATAGTATATAACTATTTATCGATGTTTTATACTTCATTAATTTTTTCACACCATTGCGTTAACGACGGTAATAATAAAAAAATCGATAATTATTGACATTTGTTCAAATTACGTTTTTCTACCAATCTGAGCGCGCCGGTGACCCCCATGGCGCCACTGCCAAGTTGAGTGCCGGTCACCGGTGACCCCCATGGCAGTCAACTTATTAAAGAGAAAACGTCGGTGCCGTGTTCTGCATTATCAGTTTCACCCTGTACTTACCGCTACTTCAATTTTCAATCAAAGGCGAATTCATCGGACCGCGCATACGTTTAATCCGATAATGACTATTATTCCCCGTCGAGCGGGATCCCGTAAAATGGAGCTTTTCAAGTGATTTTAACTGGCGATAATGGATTTACTTGATCCAATTTTAATAATTACGAATATTCGACGGCAGTGTGTAATTCGATTTAAACGGTTTCCAATGCAACGGAAAACCGTTCCGTCGGGCTTCGAGCAATTTCCAGCGCGGATTTTCATATTTATCGAGAGTTTTACGAAGCCTCCCCTCCCCCCTTTGGCGTAAACCGTTCCCACGTGATATTGTTTACGGGCTCGCGAACACTAATCGCGAACGGTTTCGCGAACAGGCTAAATGGAAAAGCAAGGATTTCGATTTCGCAGCACCGAGGGGCCTGGTCGACGGAAACACGCGAGACCAGTCGTTAAACGCGAGTTTAACTGTCGAACGCGATACGAAAACGGGGCAAGCGTTTTGAATAACAAGACAGCTTCCGATGTGCTGTGAAAGTTCTCGATTCGCTCCTCTGTAACGCGAATTCGCGTAACTCGCTCTCTCCGTAACGTTAATTTTTATAACGCGACGGAAAAATGGCGACTAGCACTCATACAGCCAGATGGAACAGTCCTGTATCTTATTAACCCTTTGCACTCGAAAGGTGCAAAGTCTGTTAGTCGTTTAATGATTACTAACTTCAAAAATTGTAGAATTCGGAATATTTCACTAACTTTCGCCCATATTAAACTTCATTTAGTTTAGTTAAGTATCACTATTTACATGTATCACTATTTACCCTTTGAGTTTAACTAATAAACAAACTAACTGAAGTCTGAAAATTTAAGAAACTAGCATTTTTGGTGACTGTTAGTCGTCTAATAATCACTAACTTCGAAAATTGAAAAATGTGAAACATTCACTAAGATTCGCCTATATTAAACGTTGTTTAGTTTAATTAAGTGATATACTATAATTTACATATATGACTATTTTTCTCTGAGCCTGACTAATGAATAAACTAACTAAAATCCGAGAATTTGCGGAACTATCATTTGGTGACCAACAGTCACCTCTCGAGCGTGTAAAGGGTTAATATTCATTTATATGATAAATGAATATTTCCTATAATCCACTGTATACGTTTCTCTAAATCATTTTTATGTTGGTAAAATTATATAGTTCGATCTGTGCAGCTGTTTGTGAAAAGAAAAGATTCTACATTTTTATTTTCCACGAAATTTGCCACGAATGATCGCAACCGACGTCGAAATATTTATTGAACAATTTATATAATTGAATCGATGCAAAAAGCGTTGCCATCGATTTCCTTGAGAAATTCGATTGCATTCGGAAAAAGTTCCACCGCATTTCCGCTCCTGGAACATCCTTCACTGCATCATACCTGGAGGAAAAGAAAAACGAGCGGAGATCGAGGAAGAATGGCAAGAATGCCGGATTCAAGCGCGGTTGTAGCATCGGGAGAAACTCCTGTGGTGCAAAATACAGGGTGGTTCCATAAGTCCCTAGACAAAGCTACTTTTTTGCCTCAAACATTTCAATGTTTGCAAATCCTCCATTAATAAATCATTTTCGACATCGTTTGAAAATTCTATTTATCGACTATTATTTAAAAATTGTACATTTTGACACAAGTTCACACACATTACTCTCATAAATACTTAATTCAATTCATTTGCAATTTATTATTCAAAAGTGTAAAAAAATCTAAAAAACCAGGATACTTTTCTTCTTTGCTTATATATTCCTTGACCTTATTCTGTTTCTCATTTTTTTAATCTAACTGCTCACTCTTGCTCATTACAAACCAATGTACACCAAATCTTTATTTATATCTTCTGCAGAAAATTACAGTAAAGCTTTACCACAGTGAATTTATAAGGTTGCTATAAGTAATTACCAATTTAGTTTGGTAGTTCTACTATTAAGTAACACAAAGAGTACTCTATAGATTTAAACATTACGCACGCAAAATCCTTCCGTTTCACACTTTCCCACTCTAACTCTTCCCCAATCCTTAATCCCCTTCGCTGGAACAGCCAACGAAAACTATATCGATAACCATATCAAACCGTACCACCATTGACCGACTTGTGATCCACCCTGTATGCGAAAGCGCCGCAACGATAGAATTTCCCAGACCAGAGACCAATTTCATCGATCCATTCGATAGACCGAGCCCAGTCTCTTTCTCTTCCTTGCTCCCTTCCTTGCTCCCTTCGTTCAAGACGCGCTTTTTATCCCCCAATTATACAATCGCTTTAATAGCTGCCAACTGGCAATTAAGTTGTATCCAACGGGACCCTCCGTTTACTCTTCTTCTACGTGCTGCGCTGTGTTTCTCCGTGAACGCGGAGGAATCGTCTTTTTACCTCTCCTCCACCCTTTTGCGTTGTGTCGGCGGAGAAGGGAAAAGGAAGGGGGCGGGGGGGTGGACGAAAGGAAACGGGATAAACAGTTTGGTAGAAAGCCATAGAAATTCATTTCCATTCTCGAGGGGAATTAAGGCACGACAAACGTCGACATCGAATTACCGCTCTGACTTTTTATCAGCGCCCCTCCGCCCACCACCTTCCCTATGTTTTACGACGGTAATAACGCTAATTGAATCGATCCCGGCCCGCTTCTCTTGCACCCGGTTCCGTTTCGCCTCTGCCGGTCCTGATCTGAACGCTTTCGCGCGTATTAAAATTTTAACCCTTTGAGTACTGAATTATTTGAACATTTTTACGCCCATGGAACGGATTTAATTTGTCGCCATATGGATTATATATGTAAAAGTAATACATTTTATTTGGAATATTCTTATATTGGTGATATAAATATATTTTTGAAACAGTATTTTAATTAGAAAATATACATAAATATATAAATGAAACAAAATAGAAATATTCATTGTTTACGATCAACGACCTCTGGGGGGGGGGTGCCGCAAACATTAACGCCAGCTTCTTAAATTCAAATGACGAGTCAGACTCGTTCACCGTAATTTCGCCTAAATAAGCAAATGACGAGTTTCACTCGTCAGATGTACCCAAAGGGTTAAAATAAAACTCAAGAGTAAGACAATACGTTTGACCTCTTCAACGTTACATTTATTTCTGTTCCTTTTTTTTTTGTTATAATATCAACCATCTTTTCGTTACCACCTCTGGCTGAACTTTGCCGCGTTTATTCAAATTTTTTGAAAATTCACTGTTTCGCTTGTAACGTAAAAAATAGGAATTGCATAATAAAAACGTTGATGGTAGTATCTACAACTAAATATTTCTATTAACGTAACGTGGTAATTAGCAGTAAAATGTAAAACGTTTCAAATCTGAATTCCACCGAACCTTTCAGTGCATTTGGGCGACTAAAAATATTTTATCAAATTCATCGTTTTATGCAGCTACGAATCACGTTTATAGTCAAAGAAAACGTAACCTCGTACGAAAGCAGCGAATAAATTCAAATGGGTGAAACATGATATTGTACGTTGATTCATTGCACGATGTTTTCGCGCCACAAAAATACAGAAACGATAGCTTATGCAAATCTTTTTTTCTCTTCCACCAAAGTCTATAAATTCCTTCGCGCCGCTCCTCGACGTTTCGACGCGAATCTCCGGCTTTCACGAGCAATTCGAAACACGTGCTTTTCGCTTCCTATTTCACCAGATATCCCATGCACGGCACGTACACACAATCGTTCGATAATAACACGATTGCCTCGGTCAAATCGGAGCGAAAAGATAGCCGCGAGTCATCGTGGCTCGAAATTCCACGGAAAATTGCCCGAATAAGTAATTTCTCCACGATTCGTATCTTCTACTCGGATGAGTTTCTCCGGTTCCGACGTTTATTCCGTATTGCATCGAGAAATGTTAACAGGTTATGTAACAGTTTATGTTACTCGAAACTGGCCATACCTGTGCGCTTGTATCCCTCTATTTTGATTCATCGTTTATTGCTAAACCGCGAATTTTTACGCAGACTCAAGTTTTATTTATTTATTTATTTACGGGTATGAATCCTCTTGTATATAAGTGTAAAATGAAAATGCATATGTGTATATAATATTGAATAAGGAAGTGACTAATTACCGCTAAATTTTTATAAGGATAAATAATGAAATAGAATTTCAACAGAGATTCGTTTCTTTGCGTTTATTAACACTTAGCCGATCGAACGGGGAGATGTTCAATTTTTTCCTTGACAAAGCAGTGTCATTGATTCTATTTATTGTTGTTATTAGTTGGTCCTAGGCTGATGTTGAATTTATTAAAGATTGTATTTTAGAAAATTTATGAACAGTACTAGTTCAAGACTAACTAATAACAAAAGCAAACAGAATCAATTGAGGACAAAATGGGAGATCTCCCCGTTCGGTCGACTAAGTGTTAAATTACTACTTTTTTTTTTATTACTCAGTGTCTACTGACTTATATTATTATTTTTATTTATTATAATACCATTATGTTTTAGTCCCATGTCAAATTATTTAACCCTTTATCTGGTAATGTTGATCTCAAGCAACATGTGTTTCTAGAAGCTTGCATGCGAAAGAGCAACATACACTAATTATTTATGCCCATTGCATAAATTATGCTAATAAAGTTTTTTCAGCTCTTCACTCTCTTAGAAAGGGCATACATACTTAACTTGGATAACTCCCAAATTTGTTTTTGTTTGAAATTTCAATGCTTGTCAGATAAAGGGTTAATATGAAAGATCTTTTGAATTTTAGTGAATTTTTCATACATTCGCTACCAACCAAATTTCCTTCCAATTCTACGTTACAGAACTGCAAGAAAGGATTGTGCAACTCCATTCAATTTCACATAATCATTGCCTTGTTTAACGGTCGAACGAAGCTCGTATCAAATATTGCTTAATCCACTTTCGGTATAGAATTTCTTCGGCAAACGTTACGCGGTATTAAATGGATTAAAAGCTGGGGCACACGGTGTTCGTTGTTCCGATGAAACCGCGTATTTCTCATTAAAAAATGGCCGGAAGAGTGAAAATTTTCGGTCCTCCGGCTGTCGACAACTGACGGCGAGCAAATTCATCAAGCCTCCATGTGCACCACGTTCCGCCAAATATTTTAATTTTCGTTTTTCCCTGTTTCATCGTTTCCTCTCTCTCTCTTTCTCTCTTTTACTGGCTCGAGTCTGACGAGCAAGGGGTTAATTAAATCGTCGGTGGTCGATTCGAGATTTTAATTAAAAAATTTCCCCACGGGTCCACCGGCAAAAGTCTTCCTGAAAGTTTGGGAAAGCAGCTTTCACGTGCGCGGTTTCTTTTATCACGTAGAGAGGGAATTAATCGAACGTCCAATCAATCATAACTAATAATCGGAAGTCCCCGAAGGCGAAGGGTAATTGATGAGTTGCCGTAGCGAAGCTTGTCGAAGTCACGATCCACGATAGATCCTCGTTATCATTGATCCCCTGGGACGTGTGACCAAGAAATTTGCGAAATTTGAAGTATGCTTGATTATTTATACAATTAATTTGGACGTGTAAAACTTTTGCTGCAAATAATGCATTTGGATCGTGCACTGAGAGTCGCTTTTCGAGTGCAAAAAGTTAACCCTTTGCACTCGAATTTAATATGACCATGAATTACCGCCAACTCAGAATTTATCTTTTTATTCAATCAAAACAAAACGTTATTAGCATTATTTTCCAATACGTTATTAGCATACTTAGCTGTAACATTTCATGAGTATATTTAAAAAAAATGAAAATTCCACGGTACAACTTGTGATGTCGCATACGCTGGGACATATGAGTTCAAAGGGTTAAAATCTCCCTATTATCCTTTTTTATTATTATCCCTATTATTCAGATGGACACAACTAGAGCACTCGCTCCGTGCAATTATTCAACCCCTTAGATTTGAAAATTTGCGAAACGATCATTTTGTGACTGAGTGTGTCACCGTTCAAGTGCAAAGGGTTAAAATCTTCCTAGTATCTCGAAAATTCTTTAAACAAACGCACTTGCGACGTTTTTCTATGGAATTCGAAGCGAAGACACCGCTGGAACGGGTCTCACACGATGCACTTAATCAGACCGCAATTAATCCGGTACAGTTAGACAAAAATGTCGACGCGACATCAAGCGTCCTCGTGTTCTCGCCTCTCCAGTGGCTGCGAGACACGTCGCGAGAATTGGAGCGTGGATCTGCTCGGAAGGGGTACGTCCGTTTAATGCCGCGAAAAAGTTGTCCCCGTGAAAAACACCGGCGACAGAGGAGAAACGAGGGCCCGTTGTAACTGGAACCCATCGTCTTCCGTTTCCCTCGTGACATCGTTCTCGAAGGAACACGGTTTTGTCGAACTTCGTCGTCTTGTTCTGCAGCGTTCCGGTTGCGCCCAATGTACAGTGCCGTTCAAAAGTTTGAACGCGCTTCGCGTTTGATGTTGAGTATTTGTGTGCAGGGGGCATTTAGGATTGCGTTATCTTAGAATTGTTTAGAATTTAATATTTGTGGAAATATAGGAGAATGTGTGCGGTATTAATTTAGATTTAATAAGGAAATTAGAGAGGGAGAAATTGATATGTATTATTTGTGAAGAGTTTGGATGCGTTTCCCATTTAATTTCAAAACTTTGGAAATAGAAAGCATTTAGGATTACGTTACCTTAGAATTGTGTAGAATTGAATATTTGTGGAAATATAGGATAATGTGTGTGGTATTAATTTTGACTTAATAAGGAAATTAGAAAAAGGGAGGTTGATATACATTACTGGGCAAGATTTTTGAGTGCGCTTCGCATTTGATCTCAAAAATTTGGGAACATGAAGCATTTAGGATTGCGTTACCTGAAAATTGTTTGGAATTTAATATTTGTGGAAATATAGGAGAATGTGTGCGGTATTAATTTAGATTTAATAAGGAAATTAGAGAGGGAGAAATTGATATGTATTATTTGTGAAGAGTTTGGATGCGTTTCCCATTTAATTTCAAAACTTTGGAAATAGAAAGCATTTAGGATTACGTTACCTTAGAATTGTGTAGAATTGAATATTTGTGGAAGTATAGGATAATGTGTGTGGTATTAATTTTGACTTAATAAGGAAATTAGAGAAAGGGGGTTTGATATGCATTACTGGGCAAGAGTTTGGGTGCGCTTCGCATTCGATCTCAAAAATTTGGGAACATGAAGCATTTGGGATTGCGTTACCTGAGAATTGTTTAGAATTTAATATTTGTGGAAATATAGGAGAATGTGTGTGGTATTAATTTAGACTTAATAAGGAAATTAGAGAAATGAGGGTTGATATACACTACTGGACAAGAGTTTGGGTGCGCTTCGTATTCGATTTTAGAAATTTAAGCACAGAAAGAATTAGGATATGTCAGCTTAGAATTTTGAGCAATTAAATGTTTGTAGAAGTATAAGAAACTTCAATAATGTAGACTTAGATTACTAATAATATAGACTTAGAAACTTTAATTAATTTAGACTTGGAGTATCAAACTTTTAACCCGTTAACCTTTAACATACTAAAAATGGGTCACTCAGGAACCCCGGTACATTTGTATTATTTACTTCTGGTAACTGTCTAGTTGAACTCTGATAATAAGATCTTTATAGTTCATAAGTGAGGTTGATTTAATAGACGACGTTATAGTCCGAGGATGAAATCCTCTCCCGGGGTTTGTAGATATCGTACACATGCATATATTCAACGTTGCCTTCATTGCGGAAGTTGTCTGTCTGGGCACCGGTAACTTCATGAATTCTGATTAGCATCGGTTTAATCGACGAACCTGTAGTCTGATGAAATAATCATAAGACGACGAGAGTAGGCGTGTTCGGTGTTAGGATGATTACGGTAGCCATCTAGCAAACTTCGTGCATTGGAATTATGAGTTTAATCTGTTAACTCTTCGAGGCACCAGGGTTTCACAGAATAAATAGACTAACGTTCCACAGAAATTTTATTGCGTTTTAAATTAAACAAAATTGATATATTTTTTTCATATTTCGGAAAGGTCAAAGCGATGTTTAACTCATATTTTCGTCCTTAGTTTCAACATTACCAAAATTGTTTGCATACATATAGTAGTTGTTGAATGGTGATTTGTTGGTTGTCGTAGTTACAGTAAGGTGGGTGTGTTGCTACCTATCAACTATCTAAAACTATTTAAAAGAAATTCAGCTGTTTGATAGTCGATGCAACTGTAAATCTTATAATAAAAAAAAAAGAAAATTCGTATATTTTTATTAACAAAGGAATCACATAATGTGAAAACAAAAAAATAATTCAATTGAATTTGAACAACTGCTTTACGTAAATAAAACTAAATATAAATCCTATTGCAATATTTTAAGATGGGTCTAAAAATGTCCCATCATGCATTTACCGTGCCCCAAAGAGTTAACTCGTTCCTTTCGATTAGCTTCAGCAAGCAAGGCAGCTTCGAATAGAATTTAATTCTATTTATAATAGAATTAAAAGAGAAAAGCGCGTTGCATTTTGTTGAAATTTCTCAAAATATTATGTTACACATTTACAAAGTGATATAATGTATTTTGCGATTGTTTAACAGTTCGTTATTAACCAGACTATTTTGTTTCATTCCAGGTGAGTCTAAAGGAAAATCTGTACCTAGAAAAAGTAGTCGACATGATTCTCGAAAGAAGCGAGGTGAGTCGAATTGATACTTCTCTGCGCCAGAGAATTTAGTAATAATCGCTAAATTCTATAACAGTTAATTCTAGTGAATAACTAATAACGTTAACAAAATATACGAGCAAACTTTTCGGTTTCTAATTGACGCGACTAAGATATACAGTAGCGTACAAAATTTTAAGACCAAAGAATCAACAAAATTAAACTAATTTATAAGGAATAGCATGATAAATAAAATTTACACTCTCTGCTAATTAATAAATAGTGTTCTGCTATGATAGCAATAAAAATGAATGTACAAACAATATTTGCAGACTATAAAACGGTGTTCTACATTATTCTCTCGTCTTAAACTTTTGTCCGCTACTGTACTTTGCAATGAAGCAAAATTGTGAATCTGAGATAAGTTTTGCGATTACATGTTTGATTCCGTTCAGACTGACCTTTTACTTATTCCATAAAATTGGGTAAAAATATACACACAAAGAAAATTCTAAAAATTATTACAAAAAGTATCTATTCTTTCTATTCGTATTTTTTTTATCAAGGATACACTTGTTTCCTCGAAACACGTAAATTACAATTTATAATATATAAATTACGCGTCACGTGATGTAATTACATTTTCCCATGAATAACACGTATCATCTTGCATACGTCTGATAGCTCGTGTGTTCACCGTTAGAACCGTATGCAAAACGTACACCGCGAAACAATAACCTGATTTACAATTCGGGCCGGCGATCGTCTTTATTAATAGGCATTGTTACGTGGCGTGTGTCGCCTTGGCGAAAAGAAATTAACCGCAAGGTTACGAACACTGGAATGCCGTGCAGGCGCGACCTGTGCAACAGGATTAACTAATTACTCGAACGATTAAGTTGATTGCGAGGAAGAGGCTGACACAGAAACGCTTACGTTTGTTTTTCTTCGAAACAACGAATTTCATACGTTTTTTCTGTTTATTCGAAAAACAAAGGAAATTGCATCTGAGGTGAAGCAGGTTTACTGAAAATCGATCAAGTATCAATTTTTAACCCTTTGCACTGGGAATTATTTTTCAATTTTCTTGCCAATAACTCCATAGTGTTTTAGGTACTTTATTTGAAATTTACTTCAAAGGACGATTCCTTAAATGGTACTTATTTTTTTTTTTTTTATTAATTATATTAAATATATCTTTCAAGCTTTGTTGTAACTTATATTTATTTAATTTCGCTGACTCTTAGGTCTTAAACTTAGGTCTTAAACAGTAATCGAGTAATTTTCACAAATAGTCGTGTTTAAATGTTTCTGTATCATTTATCTAAATTAAGTAAATTGTAGAGTTTAAATAAATTTTGGTATTTTTTCATTTCAATACTTTTAGTTTGGAAGGTTTTGAAGGTTAAGGGTTGCCTTTCTAGTGCAAAGAGTTGAAAATGTAAAGAGAAAGATAGATGCTTATAAAAATTTGAATTTGCACAAAAATCCACCGTCTATTTATCAGCAATACATAAAAACAATTGTCGAATAATTTGTCAAAGTTTTATATAACTATCCGTTACATAAAAATAGTATATTTTTTAAACCGTTATCAAAAAATATATTTCATTTTTTAATCAATAAACGCATCCCTTCAAGTTGCATGAAAAATTTATTTAATGCTGACTTTGCGACGGCGCGCTTGAGCGATGTCGGACATTTTGTAAAATTTTCCGAAACACCATTTTCATCGCCATCCCGTATTCTCCACGGAATCCATCGTCTGTAACGAAATCGTTGGCACGAAAACGGAATTTACGGAAGCGTAGGCAAGTGGACACGTTTTTACTTTCGTCCTGTTCCCCGGTGGCGTGTCGTAAAAGTTTAATTATTCGCGGCGTGGTTCCAATTAGATTTTCTTTTTGTTGGCTGGTTACAGAATTTTTGACGAAAAATTTGCTGTAACGCTTTTTTCGTTTTAACCGCCAAAGCACTCCCACGCTGATGAGATCGTAGATATTTTCGCAGCGTTGCACGTTGAAACTCTTTCGTCGACACAGCGAAGAGTAAAAAATGGAAATTACATGGAACGGTCGTAAAATGGACGTTATTCCGTCGGTTATGAAAAAAGGGTTATTACTCGAGCAGAAAGATAAGAGTACAAAAGGTAATTCGGTTAACCGAGAGATGTTGAGTTGCTTGTAAGTAAGTTGTTAAACAAAAAATTTGAAATGAGTAAAATTGCAAACTTTACTCAGATTCGAGTGCGTGAATTTTTTACGATAAATTTTTTGCATACTACTCGTCGATTAAAGTGAGCGAATTTTATTTAGGATACACATTTTATTTAGTTAAATACAGATATACAATTATTTTTTTTTTTGTGAAACAGAGTAAAATATAATGATAAAATATATGCGAATGGGAGTAGCTATAGTCGATTGCAGAAAACTGCATATTCTACAACACCATCCATGAAGAGAGTAACGTTACCGACAGTTTTCGATGCAGTCGGTAACCATAGAACGAAATAGAGTTTGTATCTTATGGGAACTTTGCATTCAACGATCTGAAATACCGATCGTACAAAACGTTAGAAGCTTTGGTGTGCCCTCTACCATTTGAAGTGACGACTTCAGAAATTGTATTCAATTCAAATACTGAAATAGATGAAATTTACAGATTTAAAAAGATTCTGTCCAACATCAAAATTAAACATTGGAATGTTATCGTATACTTTAATAAAACATGCTCTCCTTCTTAAATTCGTCGATCACAGAAGTCAGTACAATAAGTAACTTATTTTTCTACCCTTGTGGGATCTCCCTTTCTCCATATCGTTCATCATACATTTATTTTTTTTTTTTTCTATTTTTCATCCTGTTTCGAATCGTGTGAGATTCAAAATTTAGTTAAATTTACATTATGAGACGATTATTTTCCAAATGTTTTTTTTTTTTTCATTTTATTAAAAAGCTTTTTGTACAGGGGAGTGAGAGGCAACTAGTTTAGCTATTGCAACAAAAAGTCGAGCCTCGAAAAAGATTTAAGGAACATTGATTTATAGAGTCAAAATTCATGCAATATAAAAACATTTTTATCATTCTCATGAAATAATGATGCATTCGAGAAACCGTGTGTCCCTTGTCGAATGCTTACACGAAATTTCGTGGAAAACGTATCTTCTTCCGGGACTGGATGATAAATGTTTCCCAAATATGTATCTGGATCTTATCGTTTATATCACGAAGCACGTACAACCCGTTATAAAAAGCGATCGGTAACGTCACGCACATGTGCGTTACGTGTCCAACCATTGGCGTGGAACTAGTTTTCGTCTTTATCCGTTACTTTCGAGGGGGGAGCGAAAAAATTATGAAATACATTACAGAAAATTTATTTCAACGCTTCTTGCGCGTAATTGAAAAATTCCTCGAAACAGTGTAATTTGAATAACATTATAAAACCCTATTCCTTTATGGTTCCTATATTGTGCTGGTAATTTTGCAAACGATCTAAATCAAAAAATATCTGCCTACCTATCAAAAATGTGATTAATATAAAAATGACAACATAATAATAAAATGAAAATTTTTAAAATATTTAAAATATTTAAAATATTTGAAATATTTTCCTAACACGTTAGATCATTAGATTGGTACTAATCAATATTAAATACGAATTGTCGTGTATTAACCTTCTATGGGCCGAATTTTTGTTTTAAATATAAAAAAATTGATGGAACAGAAAATCAACAATTATAATTCTATATATGCGAATGAAAAAAAAATTTTCTAGTTTAAACAATTTTATAATTAATATATATACGCCATCTCATGAAAAAGAAAAAACAAATTATTTGTTAAAATGTGAATAAATTAACATGTGACCTGAAAGTCACACGGGCCCATAGAGGGTTAAGATAAATACCGTTCGTTCGTAAGTTCTATGGCCGCGTGCTGCACGTCAGGCGGAGTACGGGCCGCCATTAATGGTCGTACACCCCCTACAAGGTGGAGGAGAGAAGATCATGGTCGAGATCGTATAAGGCGTTCCATTCGTCGGATCGTTGACCGTGCAAGGTGATACCGTATTCTTCACCTCGGTCCCCTCTTCTTACGCAAGCAAATCAATTTCCACTGGAAGAAGACCACCGCTTAACCTCTTTCACGCCGCGCGTACTATCCCAGTGAAACGTTGCTTCCCTCCCACTTTCCGCGCCATGATCATGCTTTCTAACGCGTATCTTAACACATTGTATGCCGGTGGCATCTGAGGCATTTAAAACTGTAGGTGAAGAAAATATTTAAAATTTTATACATTATTGTAAAACACTAAAATTTGTTTGCATATTCATTATATGCAATTTAACGATAACGAAAAATAGAAACAAACAAATCGCCAAACAAAAGAATGTTGTATTATCGCAAACCCGGCGCTAAAGCAACAGACTTCCAAACCCGCGTTTTCGCGGGGCCGGCATACAATGTGTTAAGTATCCCGTGACTTTCGTGGAAAGTCATTTTCCATGACACGGATGAGAACTCGTCGTTACTCGTTATGTTTGCCCGCTTTTTTTTTTTTATTCGTTTTATAATTCGTTGAAGTTAACCCTTTACACTCGGCGTCAGCTCGAACGTATTGGAGGGACGTATTCTCGGTTCCTCAAAATCATTATTTTGTTTTATACAGGGTGTTCGGACAGTCCTGGGCTTAAATTGAAAGAGTAACTCCCTGAGACATTCTAAGACGAAAATCAAGAGTAACGATTTTGCGTTTGAGGCTTTGTTTACGAGTTATAACTAGTTAAAGATATCGTTTAATCCGAACCGTTCGATGCTTGAGCATCACTGTGGATTCAGCGACGTTACCGACCGAGTTGCCTCGGTTACCCGCTCTCAAGCGTCGAACGGTCCGGATTAAACGATATATTTAACTAGTTATAACTCGTAAACAAAGCCTCAAACACAAAATCGTTACTCTTGATTTTCGTCTTAGAATGTCTCAGGGAGTTACTCTTTCAATTTAAGCCCAGGGCTGTCCGAACACCCTGTATATCTTGGTAACTGTACCATATTTTGATTTGATATCTTGTGCCGTTTTATCAGAAAACTTCACAGAAACATGTATTTCTGAAAAGGTTGCGATGGGATAAGTTGATTCCCCGGAATCACTAATAAATTCTAATGTCCCCTGAGAAAATTGATTGCACAAGTAGTTTTAATTTGCACTGTGGATAGCAAACGAATTGCATAAAGTTAGAAATATGGATAATTTGAAATGGAGAGAGATTGTTTAATCTTTCCTTTTTTTTTATTCGATGAAAAAAGCAAGATTTTTAATTTTTGAATCTTAACCACTGTTCCAATTATTACCGATCAGAAGCTTAAATTAAAAGCGATAATCATTCGATTTCGCTTAGCGTTAGAAGTACTTTTCTTCTCATTTTAATAAAGACCAGTTTTCTCGAGTATGCAAGTTAATTCATTGCCATCATGCTACATCTCATTTTCACTTTATCCAATCCAATGTGTTTTTATTACGCGTTATTAAACACACATATTTGTTCGTTACTTTTCACGATAATGATCTGAACATCTTGCCAACAAATCTTCTCGGAGCCTCGCTTTCACCACCGAAACCTGTAATTACTTTAATTCATAATTATTACGTTAATTGCTCGTGTCTTGGTGAACACAAATTACCCAAAGATAGCAAGTGAACGGTTCTGTTTCTTATTGAAAAAATCAAGTTTCCGGTCATTCGTCTATACAGTCACACTGTCACGGTGTCTCATTCTTCGTAACAATTAAGCGAAATAGCTGATTAATTTTCGAAAGCTTCGCCATTGCATTCTAGGGACGAAGCACACGAATAACAAATGATCTAGGCGGCGAGAAATCGTCGTAACTCTTGCTGCTGGCGATTCAAAGACCGTTCAGCCTCGTCGTGAATCACAGAATTGCCTGTCCAATTCAACGATTAATTTGAATGCACGATTTTTTTCTTACACCTTGTTGTAAAATATTTTATGTAGACATGCACATGCTAATGCAGGAAAAAATTAAGAAAAAGTTTTGTTTTTAATTTATTAAAAATTCTGTTGCTTAGTTGCAATACTGTGCATTTACTAGAAAATAACACTGATAAAAATACATATGCATTACCTGAAAAGAAAATATATTACTGCATATAAAAATTATTTTTGTACGTATTTACCTTCGAAAATTAAATAATTACACAGCAAAACAACAATGCAATTTACACCTGTTTCACATTTTCGACAACCTTCGATTTATCAATTCCAAGTACACATTTGACACATTTGAAAAATGTGTTGCCACTCGATAAAATATATTATGTAAATAGTGATAATTCTACAACAGTATGCACTAAGCGAATGCTAATGACTTTGAGGCCGTTTGAATGGTTGAAATGTTGTAGTATCATAACGAAATGCATTTAAGGGTTAACCCTTTGCACTTGAAAGGTAACTGCTAATATTCAAATGATAAAAATTTTGCAAGTTTCCGGATGTAAATAGTCATGTTTAAAACTTTCAGCAACCTTTATCTGAATTAACATTAAAACTACCAGACCAGTCAAAATGATGAATTGATGATTATTCATAGCAATCTTATAAATGCACTTTACTTAACTTTTACGTTTACTTTACTTGTAAATTTTACTTATTAAAATTTGCTATGATTTTCTGCACAAGGTGTAAACAAAGATTTATTTTCTGTGTATTCGATATTTTTGTTTGTTGTTTCGTTGTTACCCGAGGCTGCACGATCGCGTTACCACATCGGTTTTACTACGCTCGTGTCTCTCTCCCTTTCAAATCTCACTCCTTTCCCACGTCTACGCCGCCACACGTTGGCCAACAACCGTTCTTGCGATTGGAGTTCCAGTAAACGAGCTTTGTTCGAAATAGAATGGACGTTCTCTCCTCCATTAGACAACGTGATTGACACGGTTTTTCTCGTTGTGTCACTTCGAACACTTACGATGTACTGCTTTGTACGAGTTGTCGTGTTATTCATGAATGTAATGGCTAATAGAGGGTAGCGTGAGATGCAACATCGCTAGGGATTTTTGAACGAATCCTAATCGTTTCACGATTCCACGATACAATACACTTTTACACTGTATTCTTGTATTTTCAAATTTTGTGATTGTGGAACTGTGTACACCTACGCTTCTGTGACTCTATACTTTTGTATCTCTAAGGGTCTACACTTTTATACTTTGCACTTCTGCAATTTTGTAGTTTTATATTTTTAAAATTCTACACTTCACGACTTTGCAATTTTGCACCTCAGTATTTCTACAATTCCACACTTTTGCGTATTCAAGTTTCTACAATTTTGAACCTCTATATTTTTACAATTCTATACTCTGCACTTCTGCAATTTTGCATCTCTGTATTTCTACAATTCCACACTTCCACACTTTTGCGTATCCAAGTTTCTACAATTTTGTACCTCTATATTTTTACAATTCTATACTTTATAACTCTGCTATTTTGCACCTCTGTATTTCTACAATTCCATACTTTCACGTATCCAAGTTTCTACAATTTTGTACCTCTACATTTTTACAATTCTACACTTCCACGTATCCAAGTTTCTACAATTTTGAACCTCTATATTTTTACAATTCTATACTTTGCACTTCTGCAATTTTGCACCTCAGCATTTCTACAATTCTACACTTTCACGTATCCAAGTTTCTACACTTGGCACGTCTGGAATTTTGTATCTCCATACACTTACAATTCTACACTTTTACGTATCCTAGCTTCCACGTTTCACCCATCTATACTTCGCAATTCTATGTTTCTACATTACCACACCTCTAAGAATTTACACTTCTGCAACTCTGCAGTTCTCAATTCCTTCTTCTACACTCTCACGTTCTCACCCTGTTACCCCTTTGTTATTTCGAAATCCCAAATTTCCCAACGAAAAATTTCACAAAAATTCAACAATTCCCCATTGTAACTCGTTCCACAACTGCTGCAACCCGAGTTGCATCGTAACTCGCCACCTGAGCGCGCCTCTGCGGTCTCACCGTGGCCTCACGTTATAACGTTCGCCCGGTTTGCATCGTCCCTTTTCTCGTGCTTCCTCCAGCTGGTCGATACCTACGTGCCCGTGGCCACCTCGTTCCCTTCTTGTCCGCAGTTTACTGGCGCAGCGTTAAATTTCGTGCGATCGGTAACGGTTGCACGTGTCTTAAATTGCACGAACAGTTACGTTAACGAAATCGTTGCACCGCTGCGTTTAACTCGGCTCGGGTAAAAACGGATTCGCGTCGAAACGCGCCGCGGAATGTATTCGCTCCTTATGGTTCCACGTATGGATCATCCGTGAACGAGTTTTTCCTAGAGAGCAACGCACAGGGGTATCAGATCTATCAACCGATGAAACTTGGCGTCTCGCGAAGTGAAATACTGGTTATACCATGTACAGTGGTGGACAAAAGTTTAAGACGACAGGAAAATGTAAAATATAATTTTATGATTCGCAAGTATTGTTTATCTATTCGTTTTTATCGTCGTTATGGTAGAACACTATTTATTAATTAGTACGGAATACAGTAGGGGACAAAAGTTTCAGACGATTGAACAATATAAAATATAATTTTATGATTCGCAAGTTTTGTTTATCTATTCGTTTTTATTGTCATCGTGGTAGAACACTATTTATTGATTAGCATAGAATACAGTACCGGACAAAAGTAAGACGACAGGAAAATGTAAAATATAATTTTATGATTCGTAAATATTATTTATCTATTCGTTTTTATCGTCGTTATGGTAGAACACTATTTATTAATTAGTACGGAATATACTAGGGGACAAAATTTTGAGACGACAGGAAAATGTAAAATATAATTTTATGGTTCGGAAATATTGTTAGTTTATTCATTTTTATCATTATCATAGTAAAACACTATTTGTTATTAGCATAGAATACAAATTTTATTTATACTGTTATTTCTTATTAATAAATTAATTTTATTTTCTTCGACCCTTTGGTTTTAAGCTTTTGTCTGCTACTGTACGACTTCACGATCGAGGAACTAATAACGAAATAATTCATTATATGAAATCGCTTTATCTCAAATTCCTCGATGTTCTTCTTTTCAAATAAAGCTGCTAAAAATAATTTTATTTCAAATGAAATTCGACTAGATCCGCTTCTAGTCTTTGTACACATTTCACGCTTAAAGGATTAAACAAACGCTACCCGTACATGTACCAATCTACGATCCAGGTAACTTCATAAAAATCGCACGTTGCCTCGTGACACCGAGGCCAACATATACCACTTCTTTCGTGTTTCCATCGACGCAAAAATTGGATCTTCCGCCTGCTTTATCCTCCTCTTCGATCCCACGACGTCTCTTCCTCTTCATCCTCGTCCTTCTTCCGCCTTCGACAAGCAGCATCGCGACCTCCTCTCGTCCCCCTTAGATTCTCTATCACATTGGAATGCTCCCTAAGCTCTGCCCTCTCTCGCGTGCGCCTGTCTTTTGTGTCTCGTTCCCTCTCGAATTCCTCAAGCTTTCTCTGGACCTCTTCCGTTCTTTCTCTCTCTCTCTCTCTCTACTTTTTCTGACTCTGTCTCTTACATATTCTCTCTCTTTCTTTCTCCTTCGTTCTCTCTACCCTCTGTTTCTCTCTCTCTCTTTCTCTTTCCGTTCTCTCTCTCCCTCTCGTTCTCTCTACCCTCTTTCTCTCTCTCTCCCTCTCTCTGTCTCTTTCTCTCTCTCTACTTTTTCTGACTCTGTCTCTTACATATTCTCTCTCTTTTCCCCTCTCTTTCTTTCTCTCTCATTCTCTCTACCCTCTGTCTCTTTCTCCCCTCTTTCTTTCTCTCCCCCTCTCTTTCTTTCTCTCTGTGCCTACGGCCCCTCGTTTTGTTTCCCTTCTTCTGCGTTCGTTCAGGTTTGTTCCTTCACGACACGGAGAAACCGCCTCGCTTTAAATTCGAGATGCCCTGTCGTGTTTGCACGCGGCCCGGACACGAACGGTTTCACGATACGATCTCGTTTTTCGTCGGGAAGGAGGACAGGAAAATCCCTCGCGCGGATTTAGGTATTTTAGATGTATTTCGGGAGAAATATTGGATCCTTTCCTGGCGGTACGTGTCCGTGACAAATTTGAAAATTTGGAAGGTACAACGATGGATTTAACTTTAGCGTTTCGTGCTTGGTATGGACGTGTCTTTGAAATTGTTAGAGCATTGGTTCGGGTTAGGTTCGAGGAAGATAAAGTCTTGAAGGATATGGAAATGTGATTTTTCACTTTCCACCTGTGTTTATGAATATTGAAATATTTAAAAAATATTTATACAATATATAAAAAATATTTTGTAATATTCCTCAATACCTAAACACTACCTTTAGAAAAATGTCTTACGCTACTTTTCTTCTTTAAACCTCCACTTCTGTGCTTCTGTAAATTAAATAAATTATTCTCTCCTATCATTAATATAGCGATGATATCAATTAGTAATGTTGATAATTAGAAAGGAACTATATGCTGATTAAATCATAATTTTGAGCAACTTTTGGGCTATAAATTCACCGTGAACATTTTTTCAAACTTTTGCTGGCCATTCCATAAATTACTTTTTTCTCTTGAATTTACATACCCATCCTGTATACTTTCAAATCGATTTTCTTCGAAAGACGAACGACCCCGGCGCGAATTCGAACGAAGAAGCGTGTGCCGCCTCGTACAAAACAAAGTGGCCCTCGTTCTTATTCAGACACCGTCGCCGCGATGCAAATGTCGGATGCAAATGGCGTCGGAGAACGGAAGTCGCTCGCTCACGGGCACGGATCACGCTCCGTTATTTCCTGGCTGGCACGAGTCGTTCCGGCGCCCTTCTGCACGCGTTCCTTTTAATCCCCGAAACCGAATCTCTGATGGCGGGCCGTTTTTAAACCGCCAATGAAACGCGTCCCTCGACCCTGACTGCGAATTAGGTTAAGAAGAACATATTGGGCGCGTTTCTTTTAGAAATTCGATACGTGTTTCCGTAAATATTTTAACTGGAATTGAAAAAGTAATTTAAATGAAATTGATAGTAATTAATTGTTAGATTAATTATAAATATAACAGTTATTAGTTTGATCGAAAAGTGATTGTATAAATAATGTATAATCTTGTTTTTAGTTAGAAATTAGTTTAAAATGGTGATTGTATGCTAATTTACTTGACAAAATTACTTATAATAGGAAAGTATTTGAAAGTGAGATTTTCTTATTTATTTTTATAAGTTTGACTAATTTTGTTACAGCAGCAGACAAAAGTTTAAGACCAAAGGGTCAAAGGAAATAAATTAATTAATTAATAAGAAAAAACAATATAAATAAAATTTGTATTCTGTGCTAATCAATAAATAATATTCTACTATAATGACAATAAAAATGAATGCATAAACAATATTTGCGAACTACATAAAATTCTGTTTTACATTGTCCTATCGTCTTAAACTTTTGCCCGCTACTGTATATAATTCCTATGTATAGGTTAACTTAAAACGCTAATTTAGAAATAAATTTCCTATTTTCTTCTGTCCAAAATAAATGTTATCTTCACCAGCCTTTTCGTCATATTAACGATTATTTTTATTCAGCGCATGAATTCGTACTAAAACGTGCTGTTTGCGATAACCGAATTTTTCATCTTTCACGTGTGTTCTTTTTTTTTCGAAAGCACTTTCCTCCAGCACGTTTTTTTTTTTACCAGCAGCTTCGAAAGGAATTTAGGCCCGATTTATAGCTCGTCTTCCAGGCAGAAATGCGGGATATTTTCGTATCCTGTGCTGCCTGTGCTGGAAATAAAGCGGTATTCTTGGCTAGGACGCGGCTACGTACCACGACTTCCGGTACACGCGCCCGGTTCATTTGTTTCTTTTGGTAACGAGTTTCTAACGTGAAAAGAATCACAGAGGACGCAAATAGCCGCGAATAACTGGGGCCGCGTCGCATACAAATTAGTCGAAATCCTATCACGAATGTTTATTCGATCATAAATATCTGCTTACTTTTGTTTTCCTCCGATCGATGCTGCACGTACAAACGTTTTCGTAAGAAACAGAGAATTTTCTCGGAAAACGGTGGAATCTAATGAAACGTTCTCGAAACTGTTGCTATTGAAAGCAGTGAGCTCGAAAATTCCATCATTTAAATCTTCGTGTTAAATGTAAGCATTAGGTTGCTGCGAAAATTCTGTATGAATTTAGGTTCTGTAAAAATTTCGTTTCGATACACGTATGTAGATTGAAATGATACATTTCTGAAAATATGGTACGATGATTTTTCCTTTCTATAAATATTGAAGTTAACTGTTAAAAGAGAATCGTTTTACGTAGCTTGCAACTTGAAATACTTATAATAGTCTTCCTCAACACTTGATCAATGAAAAATTGCTGGGAAAAAGTTTCCCCATAAATTTATCAATGCTTTGTTTGCGTAGCAAATAATTGTAAATACGTTAGCAAAATTTCGAAAAATGTACGTTCATTATATTTCTCATACTAGAAAATCAAAGGACAGAACTCGTGCAGCAATCTAATATAATATAATATAAATTATGATTCGTAATAATTTAGCTAATTACCAAATTTATATGGCAAATAAATTTTTTAACCAACATTTCTATAAATATATTTTTTTATCGATGACTACATTCGTACGATTATTTTTACTCGATCAATAAATTTATACTTATTGTTATAATTAAATTTATCGAGGGTAATAAATTTAATTTTTATTATTCTATAAATATATTTTTATCGATGACGACATTTGTACGATTATTTTTACTCGATCGATAAATTTATATTTATTGTTATAATTAAATTTATTGAGGGTAATAAATTTAATTTTTATTACTTCGATATAATTCGAGTGATGCAGCAGTTTATTAAACAGAAAATTTTCCTTATTTTATTCATCACAATTTATCCACTTACATTTGTCGATATACATACACATACGTAAAAGCACTAGAATACTATCACAATTGCCTTCAACTATCCGTTCTCTGCCTTTTAACAGGGATCTCCAAAAAATTTTGCACACGTTCATCGCGTTTATTTTTATTGCAATTGTGACACGCGGTAACATCACTCGTTGCATTCTCTTCTTCATCTTTCTCCTGAGCCTTTTCCAGCAGGAAATCCTGCCTTTCTTTGAGTTTCTTCTTCTCTTCCTCGAGAATCGCGCACCACTTCTCCAACGGTCCGCAAAACGATGTGGGTGGAATTGTGTCCAAGTGTTCGTAATATCTTCCCCATTTCTCCATGTAGTACAAAGCCGTGTCGCATTCGGGCCAGGGTTTCGTTCTGCACGGTGGAACTTTTGGAAATAATGGAAAAATTATAAATTCATCAAACTGACACTTCAAAGCTGTCCAGGACACAAAGAAATCAAAGAAAGCACTAGGACAAAACTCGTTTCAGTTTTGTTAATTTTTTAAAGAATTTATAAGAATTTATTATTTATTTATTATGTAAAATTTAGAGAATTTCCTTTGCTTATGATAAAAAAGAAAATTATAGATAATTAGATTCGTTTACTTTTATCACATTTAGCTATATACCTCGATTATTAAAAATAGCGATCGGGTACTCGTTTTGATTGGATTAAATTTTACTTAGAATTTATGAAATTGTTTACCACCGCAAGAAGGACGTGGACAATCGTGCTGCAGTCCGTTTCGATGATAGCAATCGCAGTCCATATAAACTATCCCTGCGTGCAGTTCTCGGGATTTCACCTTTTTCAAAACATGCTTCTTCGCACGACCTCTTTTCTCAATCTTCTCGTTTTTCACGGACTGTTTAGAGTATTTCGTCTAGAAAACATCACTCGATTATCCTTAATATCGAAGCTCGTCACCTCGTCAATCATTCGCACGAGACGTTATCGAAAAGTGTTACGGACAACGCCGTGTACGTAGCATGAATTTCAAGAAACACCCTATATATTCAACGCTAAGTATTTTTCGTAACTTCTCCACCACCCTCACAGCACCCTTAAAGTTTGAACGAAATAACGATGCTCGACAAGACAGCAGATCAAAACGCCTGATACAATTTTTATTTGGTCACACTGTAACAATATCCAACAAAACATTAAAAATCAATTTACAAATCGTCGCCACCTATTGTTTGCAAATTCCACTGATTCGTTCGCGTGATATCAATTTATTAGAAAAACCCCATGAAAAAGTACAGATTTCATGTTCGATGGATTGTCCATGGCGATTGCTGTTTGTTGCCATTGATTCGACTGTAATTTTACGACGTCTTACTTCATTTATTAATAATCTGAAGAGTATGTTATTATCAGAATAGTGTAACTGAGATATAGTGTGACTGAGAAAAATTATATAAGATACTCTCCGAAAAATTAGTAGCATTTCAAACGAGACTATCAATAAAACACCATCAAAGAAATATACCAATGCAGTTACTAGTCTTACTTCATTTATTAATTTTACGACGACGATCACCATAACTACGACAGAAACTATAACGTGTGTACGCGTTCGTCACCCCTTTACGAGTCCATCTCATGAACTCCGTTCCCTGGTCCTTGGTCGACGGAACGGGACCAATTGTTCACGGTTCCGTCGTTCGCTGTTAGCAACGACTGCTGTCCGATTCGTCCGACTCCTCGTGACAGAGCATCTCTCTCCTCTTCATTTCGAGCACCGTGCGCGGGACAGGTAGCACGCACTCGTCCTGAAGACCGTTCCTCTTCGACCGGCAGGTCTCGTAACGAAACAACATATTGGGTGGCATGAACTCCCTGTACCGTGTGAGCAACTCCTCCGGGCTAACTTCAAGCTCGTCGCTACTGGCGCAGTTCTGCGTTCTCGGTTTCGTGGAGCCCTCAGTTTTCGTTCCATCCGCGACCATGCACGGCACCAGCATGTACTTCGTCGTTCCAGCATCCGTGTGCGAGCTGCCGCGACGTTGCGGGAACGAGCTCGAGCACGATTTGGGCCTGTCCGCGGCCTGATACCTGGGAGTGGCAGGGGAAGGCCCGGTCGAGTCGTGTCTGCACATAGGGTGTCGTTCGTAGCCGCAGGATTTGGGTCTGTTGTCGGTGGGTTTGCAGCACGAGGGAGGGCAAACGTGTCTTCTGGGTTGTGGCTGGTTGTTTCGTTTGGCGGGGCCCGACGAAGCTACGTTAGGGGGGTCGAGGCCGTTTCTACGATTCATCATGATGACCTCGAAATCCTTGTGATTACCGGGACGCTTGTTCTGCAATGGTTTCGAGGTTGCGTCCTCGCAGTTCTTGGCGCAACTCGCCTCGTACTGATCCGTCCCTCGCTCCAGCTGTATCATCCTGGCGATGGGCCCGTCCTTGCACCGCATGGTCTCCATGGAGGTGCAGTAGGTGTCGTCCTGCGGACAGGTGATCGCTCGTGCTTTCGTCCCGCGTTCGTCCACTTTCACCTCGATCACGCTGTGGTGACAGGGGTCGGATTGCTGCTGCGGGGAGCACACGTAACCAATGGCGGTGGGCGAATTGTCGCCTGATGGCACGGACACCTCGAAGCAATGCTTTCGTCCGCTACCGGAGTCGCTCTTGAGACACCTGGTGATCCTGGACTGGGGATGGCCCCTGTTCACGGTGCAGTTCAACACGGTCACCGGCTCGTTGGAACGGTTCTCGTTGCAACTTTCCTCTATCGCCGGCCCGTACACGATCTTGCTGCTGGGCTTCTCCGGGGAATTGTCGTCTTGGAGGGTTTCTAACGTGGTGACACGGTTGTTTGGATTGTCCGTGGGGATCATCACCACTCTGGCCATGGCGCCGTCTGAACACTCGCGGGATTCTAGGCAGTAGGTCATGGCGTTCTGCGAGGGCGGGTGGAATCTTGGATCGTTTTTTGGTTGAGACATGATCCTGTAAAGAAATGGAGGTCGCTTATGGAGGAATTTAATATCTACTGTCAGCAATGTCCAACGTGCACTCGAAATTCTTTTAGTTGACATTAAATTAATATTGTCTCAGCTAGATCTAGAATAGGTGTGATAACGTACTCGAGACTTTCTTAATTTCAATCGAAGCAGTGTTTCTTTTAAACCACAACTGATTGAACTAACTCTAGAATAGAGATGCGATAACCAGGGATTGATGTCTGAAATTTAACCCCTTAAATGGGATAGGGGGGATATACCCACTATTTTTAGTAACTGCTCCAGCAAGTACCATTTACCTAGTGCTCAACTAACGATAAGTAAATAAAAAAGGGTTAATTAATGCACGGAGAAGTAAATGAAATAGGGAAACTTTTGCAATCAACTGTATACATGGAAACCCAAAAATCTACCGAAACGAATCGAGTTTCTTTTACGATCTTCGTCCTAAGGACACGTGATAGCCGATCTCGCTAAGAGTGGAACGAAATTCAATCTGTCCTCAATCTTTATCGTGTCCACCTACCTTGACGATGGTCCAAACTGCGACCCCTTGGTCTCGAGAAGCAGACACGTCTTCTGGCTCGGTGTGCGTCGATCCCCGGGCACCTGGACAACCTGTGCCACAGGCTCGCAGCCATCGAAGCGACACTCCAGCATCATAGATCCCGGTGGATAAGAACACGTACAGCAGGTGGGCAGCGCGGTGGTTGCTTGACGTTCAAGGCCGTTCAGCTGTTGGAATCGAATTGCATACAGCTCGTATCGTGCACCTTCTTTTTTCAAAGTTTTCGTTGCTCGTTTTCCTCGACGTGTCCCGCGAATCCGTCGACTTCCACCACGTTTCTGTGCGACTCGCGTTTTCGAAACGGCTCGTTTCCCCGCGCGATCGAACGGTTAGAAAGGGAGGAACGTGAACTTTTATGGTTCACAGTGTCGAAGAAGATCTCTCGATCTCTTTGCTGGTTATTGGTCGATTTTTAGCACTGTTTTGGAGGTTGATGTTGAGTTTGTCCATAACAATAATTGTGGACGCTGATGGTTAATTGTTGTTAGATGAATGGGAATGTTGAAGGGGGAGGAAGTGAGAGGTGTCGTCATAGTGGAAAGATGAGTAGGTTTTGTTAAAGGGAGAATTAATATTCTGCTATAAAATTAAAGACAATGTAATATTTGTCTTGTAGTGATTAGGTATTATTATACGATCGATGTTGTGAAAAGATGGATTAAGTATCGATTTACGTATTCATCTATTTATTATTCGTAAATTTTTAATAAATATAATACTAATCACATTTGAGATTCTAGAATTTCATTATGTAATAGATTAAAAATATAATTAGCATATGTATTAATAGGTTATGATAAGTAGATGAATATGTTTTATTGGAGGAAGAGTTAATTATAATTTAATTTATATAGATTAGGTATTATTGTATGGGTGTGGTTGAAGGGTCGATAAATTTTTTTACTAGCAAATGTAAAATAATATTCACATACTTCTGGTGTTAGTTCAATATTTACATATTAATATTCGCATTCCTATCAAGTTGAAAAAAATACTTAGCGTTGAATGGTTTATCTTTTCCTTACATATGCTCGATAAATTTTTTAATTCTTTACCGTCTAAATATAATTAATTTTACTTGTCCAATCGAATCTCTTACCCCATTTCCATTCTTTGCTTTTCTCCTGCCTTCGGGAGGATCATCGGTCGTGGGACCTGTGTCTGTCCTGTAAATTTGTAAATAGCATCAGTTCCCAAATCAGGTAATTCCATTCTACTAAATTGAATGCCACACGTACATATTTCCAATAACTGTACATATTCTATATTAATGCTACCGTGGTGTAGATATTCTTAGAGGCTAAGAATACTTTGAACAATTTGTCCCCGAATTACAATATTATCAAAAAATAATGAATTCCAAGATACCAAATTCTATCCATCCTAATTAATGGAATACAAATTCGTTTCTCCAAATTATTCCTTAAACTGTAAAATTTTCTAATACCACAATAAATGACACCCGAAGTTATCCACGAAAGTTTCATGAAAATTCGCTGCAAATTATTTCAAAAATAAAATCCTAAATCCCATACAGAGAATTTCTTTGCAGCACAAAATACAGAGCTCACTCTAAACATTCGCTAATCTTTCTAGTTCCATGAAAAAGCAGAATGCAAATTATTTCAAAAATAAAATCCTAAAAATTGTTCAAGTTCTTTGAAAAAGCAGGCTGCAAATTATTTCAAAAATAAAATCCTAAATCCCATACAGAGAATTTCTTTGCAGCACAAAATACAGAGCTCACTCTAAACATTCGCTAATCTTTCTAGTTCCATGAAAAAGCAGAATGCAAATTATTTCAAAAATAAAATCCTAAAAATTGTTCAAGTTCTTTGAAAAAGCAGGCTGCAAATTATTTCAAAAATAAAATCCTAAATCCCATACAGAGAATTTCTTTGCAGCACAAAATACAGAGCTCACTCTAAACATTCGCTAATCTTTCTAGTTCCATGAAAAAGCAGAATGCAAATTATTTCAAAAATAAAATCCTAAAAATTGTTCAAGTTCTTTGAAAAAGCAGGCTGCAAATTATTTCAAAAATAAAATCCTAAATCCCATACAGAGAATTTCTTTGCAGTACAAAATACAGAGCTCACTCTAAACATTCGCTAATCCTTCTAGTTCCATGAAAAAGCAGAATGCAAATTATTTCAAGAATAAAATCCTAAAAATTGTTCAAGTTCTTTGAAAAAGCAGGCTGCAAATCATTTCAAAAATAAAATCCCAAATTCCATACAGAGAATTTCTTTGCAGCACAAAATACAAAGCTAACATACGCTAAACGTACGCTAATCGTTCTCCATTCTTCGAGTCCACCCTTCTAAGCATCGAAATCGCATCTAAAAATCGCACCCTGTATAACGATGAACTGACGAATGGCACGATTCCAGAGGAACGATTCGCATCGCGGGGACGATTCGCGAATTTCGCGTTTGCTCATTGAGCCTAGTCACCAGCCGTCCGTTCGTTCATCGATTCAAATCCGAAATGAGCATGCTGACCGGTGTCCAGCCCGGCGTATGCAAATCGCACGGCCCC